>CAUYQV010100050.1:0-17437 GCA_963574575.1 Galagoides demidoff | reverse complement strand
CCAGCTACTTGGGAGGCGGAGGCAGGAGACTCGCTTGAGCCCAGGAGTTGGAGGTTGCTATGAGCTGTGATGCCATGGCACTCTACCCAGGGGGATAGCTTGAGGCTCCGTCTCAAAAAAAAAAAAAAAAAAAAGAACATAAGAACATGCTAATAACCACCACACTGCATTGTGTGTTTGCTCCCTTATTACTTTTACTTGATATTGCACATGCATGTACAGGAGTGGGGAAGAGAAAAGAATTAACAAGTGGCTATTAGGCTGTGTGTGGTGGCTCACACTTGTAATCCTACCACTTTGGGAGGCCAAGATGGGTGGATAGTTTGAGCTTAGGTGTTCATCAGCTTGAGCAAGAGCGAGACCCCATCTCTACTAAAAACAATATTAAGAATTAGAATTAGCTGGGTGTTGTAGCAGGAGCTTGTAGTCCCAGTTACTAGGGAGGCTAAGGGAAAAGGATCGCTTGAGCCCAAGAGTTTGAGGTTGCTGTAAGCTATGATGACACCACGGCACTCTACCTAGGATGACAGAGTGAGATTCTGTCTCAACAAAACAAAACAAACAAGTGGCTATTGAAAGAGGAAATTGGCTCAGTGCCTGTGGCTCAAGTGGCTAAGGCGCCAGCCACATACACCTAAGGTGGCAGGTTCGAATCCAGCTTGGGCCCGCCAAAACAACAATGACAGCTGCAACCAAAAAACAGCCAGGCGCTGTGGCGGGAACCTGTGGTGCCAGCTACTTGGGAGGCTAAGGCAAGAGACTCGCTTGAGCCCAGGAGTTGGAGGGTGCTGTGAGTGGTGATGTCACGGCATTCTACCCAGGGGGATAGCTTGAAGCTCGTCTCAAAAAAAAAAAAAAAAAGAAGAGGAAATCAAAATTAGTAACAAGACAGGTAGGAGTATGTGAGAAGAACCCCAGGACCTGAGTTTCTTTCTCTCTTTTGCATTTTTAGACACAAGGTTTTGCTCTATCACCCAGGCTGGAGTACAGTGACATAACCATAGCTCACAGCAACCTCAAATTCCTAGGCTCAAGTGATCCTGCCACCTCAGTCTCCCAATTAGCTAGGACTCCAGGTACCCACCATATACTCAGCTAATTAAAATAAAATTTTGTAGAGATGGGGTCTTACTGTGTTGCCCAGGCTGGTCTCAAATTCCTGGCCTCAAGCAATCTTTCTGCCTGGGCTAAAGTGCTATGATTACGGGTGTGAGTCACCACACTGGGCCTAGGGGAGACACTAAGCAACATCTGGGGAATTCGTGAATGGGGATGAGGGGATGTATGTGAGTGAGTGGGCAGGACTCTTACGGCCCCACAGTTAACTCCTGGTCCTGAAGGCTTGGAATGTGCTTTTCTTTTGTCTTTTGCTGCAGGCCAGGTCACTGAAGCAGGTTAATTCTTTAAATGGGTAGGGAGCTGTTCAGCCTGAACTACACAGAGTGTTCCCTGCTCCATACTGGCAACAGAAAGAAGTTCTAGATGTGCAGGACTCCAGTGTCCCTGGCAAACCCTTACTGGGGCACGGCAGGGGGTGGGGGGCGCCTGCCAGACCCAGATGAACAAACCTGAGGGTTGTACTTAGCCCACATTCATGGTGAGCCACAGCAGGCTGCAGGGTAAAGGGATCCACCCTTGTGGACTGTAAAGAGAACTATATACTCTGAGAGGACCCAGGAGAGCTGATATAGGAAGACTTTGAGCAGAGAAGCGGTGAGTGTACTGGGGTAGTGGCTGGATTTAGCAAGGAGAAAGGATTCTGGAAAGACAACTTCCTTATCTGGAGCAGGGTGACTAGACTTAGCCAAGTAATGAGAGGTGTGGCCTTAAATCCTTTCTGAAAAGAGGTGGGATAAAAGACAACATAAAAACACAATGTGCAACACAATTCACAATTATTGAGGGTGGAATCCTAGCCCACTGCCTTCCTCCTTCCCAAAACATTTTTTTTTTTGAGATACAGCATCAAGCTGTCGCCCTTGGTAGAGTGTGTGGCATCACAGCTCATAGCAACCTCTAACTCCTGGGCTTAAGCGATTCTTTTGCCTCAGCCTCCCAAGTAGCTGGGACTACAGGTGCCTGCCACAACACCTGGCTATTTTTTGGTTGTAGTTGTCATTGTTTGGCAGGCCTGGGCCGGATTCAAACCTGCCAGCTCTGGTGTATGTGGCTGGCGCTTTAGCTGCTTGAGCTACAGGCACTGAGCCTCCCAAAATGTTTTTAATCAACCCTGAAAACCTGCCTGCTCAGAACTTGGTCTTCAAGCTCTGCAAGGAGTCCCTAACATCCCTCTTCCTAGAAGGCCATGTTAGGCAGAATCTGTATTATTGTTCCTGTGCCAGGCACTGATCTAAGAGCTCTGCATATCTTAACACATGAAATCCTTACGACAGCAACTCTGAGAGATGGAAGTAGGAATCTATATGCAACCAGACTGAAGCTAAGGATTCACTTCAAAAGCAGGTCTGAAGACACAGAGTCCTTGTTCAGGGTGGCCCAGCCAGGAGGACCCCTTAAGCACCTGCAGCGTTGCTGGGAAGGTAGGACCCAGGAAGCTGGGGGGCCAAAGGCAAAGGAGAAAGCTGCTGTTAGGGGACTAAAGGTTTTTATAAAACCGTTTCCCTCAGCCTAGGGGTCAGGGTAGGCCTTCATTTCACCAGTTAAGCAGTAACCTAACCCCTGTGAGAACAATCCCTTAAGTACATTGCTTACAAGATGGCCAAAATTTGCTGAGAAAACCCTGTCTAAATCCACATCCCAGCTCGGCGCCTGTGGCTCAAATGACTAAGGTGCTAGCCACATATACCTAAGGTGGCGGACCCGGGGCCCGCCAAAAAACAATGATGGCTGCAACGAAAAAACAGCCGGGCGCTGTGGCGGGCACCTGTGGTCCCAGCTACTTGGGAGGCTGAGGCAGGAGACTCGCTTGAGCCCAGGAGTTGGAGGTTGCTATGAGCTGTGATGCCAAGGCACTCTACCTAGGGGGACAGCTTGAGGCTCTGTCTCAAAAAATAAATAAATAAATAAATAAACCTACGTCCCTTCCTGTGAAAATGACCAAACCTCAGTGAGTACTACTTCCCTGCACTGACCCCAGGTGGGGCAGGGCAGGCAGGGCAGGTTCTTGTCTACAAGAGCAGGAACAAGAGCTCAGAGGGCTGAACCCAGCCTGCCACGGTCATCTGATCCACACAACTTTTCCTTAAAGCTCCATTCCTGTAAGCAACAGAGTCCGTGGAACAGCTGGCGATTGGGCAAGGGACATTAGAGTGGGCACGGGTAGCATGGCTCAGTGAGCTTATGGCTACAGTAAGAGGCTGGCCAGACGGCTGATGGAGCCAGCAGCTGAACAGGTGGGGCAGGAGGTAGCAGGCTTCTCCCAGAGGGAAGGGACCGAAGACAGCAGACAGCGCCTTAGGCCAAAAGCCTCCACAGAGCTAGGGAGAGAACACAGTCCACTCAGGCTCCTATATGCCCTTCTAGTCTAAGGACAGTTTTACCTCCATATCCAATTTCAATACCAGTATTTTTCCTTTTTCAATTCCTGGACTTGTTATTTCAAGCCCCTATCCCCGAAAAGGTGGTGGCCAAGCAAAGATTGGGGGGAAGCGGCAGGTTGACATTAATTGATAGGAGCGGCTCTGAGCAGTTCATGCTGCCTTATCTCTCTCTCCTTTGGATAGCGTGTGTCCGCCGGAGTCCGCGGGGTCGGTGATTAATAGGGGCCATCACTCACTGTCCAGGACGGCTGAAAGGCAGCAGGGAGGGGGCGGCCCTCCCCAGAACTGAGATAACAAGCAGCAGGAATAATGAGTGGTGTCACTCCACTTTTCATTTTGATGGAAAGTCATTACGGGAGTCAACGCCAGCGACAAAGAGCCATGAATCAACTGCTCTGCTATGAAATTAAAATCGAATTGCTGGCCACCCTCAACCCCTACCCTTCCTGGGAAATGGGGATGGGTAGGTGGCTTGGGAGAAGACTGCTATCCTGGGGTAGTCTCCATCCGATCACAGAGCAGGCAGTTATGGGCAGGAAGTGGACAGGCAGCCAGTGAAGGTGACAGCTCTTGTCTCCACCTTATTTATCAGACCCTTCCTCCCCAAACCACTTTTTCCCTCTGCCTGGAGGTAAGCTGTGATTAAAAGGAAAATACAGTATTGCAGGTTCCAACAAGGCTGCTGCCTAACTGCTTGCCTTGGGCTTCTGGCCTGAGTGGGGCAATCTAGGCCTGGCTAAGAGAGAAAGGGCCTAGCTGATCAACCATCCCAGAGCCCTTTGCTAAACAATTTGTGGATATGGGTACTCCTTATCACCAGAAGCAAGAGGCTGAAGGCCTGGGAAGCCCACCTGTATGAGAACCCCATGAAAACAGGTGCACAGCCTCAACTCTAGGCTCAGAGGAACATTACAAGTAACTCGGTGATGAACATGGAGTCTTTCTCTTTTATTAAGTCCATTAAATTAAACTAACTAGAAAGACAAGCTATAGTTTCAGGTGGACAGGCCACAGGGCCAATCAAGACAGCCTCTTGTAGAGAACACAGAGCATCATTCAAGTGATGATTCCTTCCCGTGGTTTTCTGTCCACTAGTCTGCTTAGTTTCTTGCCGGGAAAGCCCCCAGTACATTGGCCCTGACCGTCCCACCTCAACCTGAAGGCTGAGAAAGGCAGGTAGGAACATGGAGGATGTCACAGGGCGGTTCCCATCAGGTTTACGGGGCGCCCGCTATACCTCTTAGAGATGTCAGCTTCAATCTGAAAGACAGCAATACCAAGTGGGCGGAAACTGAGAAGCACAGGGCCTTGTTCTATAGAAACTGGGTCCTCCCCCTGGGCAGTTTCCCTTTCCTGTCTCACCAACTTCTGCAGCTCCTTGGTTTTCTCCAGGAGCAGGTCCAGCTTGGGCTCCAGAGCCGCCTGCTCCTGAAGCGCTTCCTGCTGCTTCTGTACCATCAGTACTTTCTTCAGAGCCAGCAGCTGGGACTGCTTCAGCTTTTGCTGAAGGAATTCAGTGACTCGGTCCACATACCTGTGCAGGGCACTCAGGTGAGTGTGTAGGGTAGTTGTACACCCTGAGCAGTACCATTCGACAGCTGGGAAAGGCAAGGCTCTGGAAACCAAACCCCTAATTGGTTTCCACCTCCCATCCTTAAATCCTTTTCTTTCAAGAAATACCCACTCCCAGTTCCCTTGTCCTACTTGGGAAGCAGATTCTGCCTGCATACGTTGAACCACCTCATCTTGCCCCACAAGAATCCCTATCCCCAGCAGAAGGCAATAACCAGGAGGTAGGGATGAGGCCCGAGGGGTCAAGGAAGAAAAGGAAGGATACAAGAAGACAGAGGGGCTCAACATGGCGAAGTCTCGCATCAGGGGCAACCCAGACCTGGGTGAGGCCAGAATCATAAACAGGTGTTGCATTCGAAGATTGGTGAGCTGGCCAATCAGATCCTGCAGCACTGACACCATGGTAACCATCTTCTCTTTGGTCTGGCCCTGCAGAATGGCTGGAGCCAGCTGGAACTGGCTCACGGATAGGATATCTGCCTCCTCACTCATCTCTACTGCTCTCTGAGACAAGAAGATCTCGAGCTGAGGACGGAAGAGGAATTGTTTCAAACTGAGACCAGAACTCAGAAGCTAAGCCCTCAGACTGCTCAAAATGCTAGGCAAGAGTGAGATGTGAGGGCCAAACTCTGAGTGAGAAGGGGTTGGTTATTTCCCCTTTTATTGCCAGCAACTCAATAACTCAACGTGAGTCTTTGGGGATACCTCTGCCATGGTTCTTTGTCCCCTGTTTGTGTATGAGGCCTGCCAGGCTCTGCATGTCCAACCTTCCTCCCCAGGTTGTGGGTCGGATAACTGCGAAGATGGAGACTCAAAGGATTCTATCTGTCCAGTAAAAGCATTTATTTTCTCTCCTTAGAAGGAATGAGATTCAGCAACTAGGAGCCCATGTTTGAGAAGCCCTGAATTAAGAAAAGGCTAAAAAGAATATGAGAACCAGCATACATCTTGTATCAATCTTATTCTGCCATCAAATTTTTTTTTTTGGCCGGGGCTGGGTTTGAACCCACCACTTCCGGCATATGGGGCCGGCGCCCTACTCCTTTGAGCCATAGGCACTGCCCTCTGCCATCAAAATTTGATACCTTTTTGTCCTCCTCTCTCCTTAAGGCTGAGAGGATCCTCTCTGGGCAGACAGAAGAGAGAACTAGGTGAAAACTGAGAACTTTCAAGAAACTCTTCCCCAGGCTTGGCACCTGTAGCTCAGCGGCTAGGGCACCCACATACACTGAAGCTGGTGGGTTCAAATCTAGCCTGGGCCTGCCAAACAACAATGACAACTACAACCAAAAAATAGCTGGGTGTTGTGGTGGGCGCCTGTAGTCCCAGCTCCCTGGGAGGCTGAGGCAAGGGAATCGCTTAAGCCCAAGAGTTTGAGGTTGCTGTGAGCAGTGACGCCACAGCACTCTACCCAGGGTGATACTGAGCTCTGTCTCAAAAAAAAAAAAAAAAGAACTCTTCCCCAACCAGCACACCAGCAGGCTACTGGGAAGGCAAGAGACCTATAGATTAACAGACAGGCCTTCATCTTCCCAATCCCACAATGAAAGTCTGAAAACACTGGCTCCTTCCACTAAGCTGCTCAACGCCTTAACCCAGGGATCGTACTTAAACACAAATAAGATCAGTGTGGCTCCTAACCTGTTTAAATCTCCATCAGTTTCTCAGTCTGTTCACAGTCAAATCAAACTTCACACTCTGCCTCTGAGCTCCTCTTCTACTCCCTGCCAGCTTCCTCTCCTCAGTCACACCAGCCTCCTTGTTAGGCAGACACACAAGGCTCGCTCCCATCCCACAGCCTCTGCAGTTGCTGTCTCTGCCTGGGAAGCCCTCCTGGCAGACATATGTATGGCTCTCTCTGCACCACACACCATCTTGATTATAGGTCCCCTTCTCAGTGAGGCCTTCCCTGAACACCGGATACAAAACCACAGCCCTTTCTAACAACCCCTGTCTCCCTCCCCTCTTTCTTTTTCTCCATGGCATTTAGTACCATCTAATGTACTGCATATTTTACTTATTTATCTCCGTTTTCATCTGCCTTCCTCACTAGAACATAAACTCCACGAGGTCAAGGACTTTGACTGTCTTATTCACTGCTCAATTCCTAGTGGCTAAGACAGTACCAGGCCCATAGGGGTGCTTGGTAAATATTAGCTGAATGAATGAGGGCTGTCCTAATAGGTGAGGTTCCTGCTCCAGGACTTAGAAAGCACTCAGCACTCTTCACACAAACAGAGTCAGGTCAGGTGTCTGGAGTAAGGCTGCCTATGTTGGTGCCATGCCTCCCCCTACATCTCTAAGATGACAGTACCTCCATGAGCTCATCAATGAACTGATTCCGGGTCTCAGGGTATTCAAGAAGTGTCAGAGCATCTGGACCCCTTGCTACACCTTCTGGAGCTGCCAGGAAGAGAGACAGAGAAGCAATAGCGGATCTGAGAACCAGAGAAGAAAAAGATCCTCAAGTTTCAGAAGCCCTGGTGTATTAATATGGACACAGACTTGCTGACCTCCTTCCTGTCCCAACCAAGGCAGAAGGTTACCCTTTCCAAGGTGACTCTGCTCTAATGAGGCTCTAACTTCCAACCCCCCGTCTGAGAGGAAGGGCACAGAGCTGGGTTCAGGGCAGCAGAAAGGCTGCTCTCAGCTCCGGTGGGTGGCGGGAGATGAAGTTTCATCCTGCACTGCCCTCTAGTGGCTCAGATGTGGCTATATCGTCTACACAAGTGGGAAGGGGGCCAGATCAGACTCCAGGGTCCACCCAGTCTGCTGGAACCTCACCCCTAGGATAGCTCTCTAAAAAGTGGGGTCTCTAAGAAGTTGAGTTTCTAGAATTAATTTTAAGAACCTCTCTTAGTCCGTCTCCCCTCACATCCTCATCAAGATTCCTGGAAACAGGCAGGCCCAGTGGTTCACATGGGCCTGTAATCTTCTATAATCTTATCACTCTGGGAGGCCAAGGCAGGAGGACCGCCTGAGGTTAGGAGTTAAGAGACCAGCCCGAGCAAGGGTGAGACCCCATCTCTACTAAAAATAGAAAGGCTAGCCATGTGTTGTGGCAGGCACCTGTACTTGGGAGGGTGAAGCAAGAGGATCTCTGAGCCCAAGAGTATGTATGAGAAGCCCTATCACAGCAGTGCAATTTTTGTTTCTAGAGACATGGGGACCCTGGAGCATCGCACTTTCACCAAGACTGCACTTACCCTGGGTCCCTGCTTCCAACACTGTGATCTGCAGAGCAGCTGCATCGTCTCCCCAGTCTATCCCATCAGCCCCAGGGTCCTGAAAGAAGTGCAAAGAACCCAGCAATGTTGGGAGAATTTTCCTGAGCCAAGGAACCACTGATGACTTCAATGCACAATCCAATTGCATTAAGGTCTTGCAGCCCTGATGTTGGTGGCAAAGATGGCAGTGTAGACCAATATATGTTGCTACAATCACCCTTTGGAGAGTTACCGCCTGCCTATAATCTCACACCTTGGCCCAAACACCAGGTTAAAACTATGATTTGTCACTTTTGAAATTCTGCCTTCCTTGGACTATACCACCTGGGCTTAGAGTTATGAACTTTAAGTGATACCTTTAAAGACTCAAATGACCCTTTTGTTATGGTTAAAGTAGGATCAGAGAGATAGACTGAGAAGGCACCCTAACCTTTGAGTCTGATTCCAGGGATATGCCCCAGTCAATTCCAGCAGCTGTGGCAGAGATGCCAGAGTCAGTACCATCAGAAACTGCCTCTAGCCCGAAGTCACCCCAGTCAATCTAGAAGGGGAAAAGAGTGTTAGCTTGTAGAAGGTAGTTAAAATAAAGGGATGGCTCCCTTCCCACAGGCCTCAGCTGCTTCTATGCTGTTCAAAGGCAATAGCTTGCAAGGTATCTCAAAGAAAGCCCATTTTCTTTGGGCTTATGCAATGGAGGGTTCTCAGCTCAAAGCAAATCAGCTTGCTGAGCACTAGCCTACATTCCGAAAAATAAAGGGACTGGGTATGGTAGCTCATGCCTATAATCCTGGTACTCTAAGAGACTGAGGTGGGTGGACTCTCTGAGCTCAGGAGTTTGAGACCAGCCTGGCAAAAGAGCAAGACCCTGTCTCTAAAGAAAATAATAGACAGAAGCTGGGCGCGGTGGCTTATACCTATAATCCTAGCACTCTGGGAGGCCAAGTCAGGTGGACTGCCTGAGCTCACAGGTTCAAGACCAGCCTGAGCAGGAGTGAGACCCCCATTTCTAAAAATAGCTAGGCTTTGTGGTGGGTGCCTGATGTCCCAGCTCCTTGGGAGGCTGAGGCAAGAGAATCACTTGAGCCCAAGAGTTGGAGGTTGCTGTGAGCTATGACGTCACAGCATTCTACTGAGGGCGACAAAGTGAGATTCTAGGGAAAAAAAAAAAAAAAGAAACATAAAGGAGTAGGGCCTTCTGAGCCCTTCTACCTAATAAGGCTAAAAAATTCCCCTTCTTTCCTTCTGTGACTACGAATCCAGGTCCTGGAGCTGGGCTGCCTGCGGGAGAGTGGAGCAGTGGCTCTCACGCAGCTCCTACCCCTGTGGCAGGAAGTGCTCATAGGAGGCTTGTCTTACCGCGTCTTCTTCCACCTGCTCAGGAGGCTCCTCGAGGTGCGGCCGCTCCACCACAGAGGGTTCTGTCCCTGTCCTCCATTCATACACTGTTGAGTTTCCCCGCTTCTGCACAAACCGCAGCATTGGCAACACCTGCTCTGTGGGGCTTCAACAGAGCATGTAACTGATTCTTCTACTGACCACTCATGAAGCCAACACCAGGTTTTAGCAGCCTGGGCTATATGGTCAAATGGGCAAGGCTTCCACTAGTTCAAGGGGGTAAAGCTCAAATGTCATGTGGGAAAGATGTAAGTGGAGAAGAGAGACGCGCCAAGATACACAGGTGAACCATACCCTTGCTAGAGAGAAGCTGAGGTTCTCTTTACCTTTCGCACACAAACCCCACACAGGCCTGGTACAGGTCAATGGCTTCCCCCAGAGACTGAGCCTTGGTCCCAATCTCAGCCAGCTGACTCGGCAGGTCCTTCACCAGGGCCAGCAGTTCTCTTCGGACATTGTCTCCCTAGAGAGAGTAGGCGAGGGGTGCTGAGACAGAAATGAGAGGTGGAAGGTGGAGTCCAAAAAAGTAAAGAAGACATCCAAAAACCAGAGAAAGGCAAGACTAGCCCAAGAGGAGGAATGACCCAGCTGGATGAGGGCTTAGGCCCAGAAAAACAGAGGCCCAGGAGCCCTCCTGCTGCCAAGAGCCTGCTCCTGCTCACCGTGATGCCATACTGCTTGCAAGAGTGGAAGAACTGCTCCCGCATCTCGGCGGCCCCTGCCTGGCCCTCTTCCTCCTTGCGACTGTATTCTTGCTGCAGCTGCTGGCACTTGGCGATCTGCTTCTTCAGTGAGGGGATCTCATAGTTCACATTCCGAACCAGGAGGCTAGCGAGTTCCACTGAGAAGCGTCCAGGAAATTCAGCCCAGGACATACACATGTAAAATGAGCATGACCCACGATACCCAAACACACACACTCTAGGGGCTGGTGAGGAGCGTGAGGTCAGCCTCCTAGCCTCTCCCCTTCTTAGCAGTGGAGCCTAAGACAGGTTATTTAACCACTCTAACACTCGTCTAGAAAACAGTGCCAGTGATATTTATTGTGATGGAATCCATATAAAACACCAAGCACAATTTTTTTTTTTTTTTTTTGAGACAGAGCCTCAAGCTGTCGCCCTGGGCAGAGTGCTGTGGCATCACAGCTCATAGCAACCTCCAGCAGCTGGGCTCAAGCGATTCTCCTGCCGCCACCTCCCAAGTAGCTGAGATTACAGGCGCCCACCACAACACCCGGCTATTTTTTGGTTGCAGCCATCACTGTTGTTTGGTGGGCCTGGGTTAGATTCGAACCCGCCAGCTCAGGTGTATGTGGCTGGCGCCTTAGCTGCTTGAGCCATAGGCACCGAGCCCACAATTTCTTCCATTTGGTAGGTGCTCAGTAAATATTAGCTATTACTAGTAGTAATAAAATATTCAGAAACACAACCCACACTACCAGCTCTTCAGAGACTCTCTCTCAGGTACCTATGTGGCCCCCAGGATGATCTGTGCCCTTTCTGCCTAGTATTGAATGAGGTATGGAGGAGGTGGGGGCAGGACATCCCCTTACCAAGAGGACGCACATACACCTGCTTGACCAGGCACAGAAAATACCTGCTACCTGCCTGATTCTCCTCCTCCCCCAGCTCCCTGGGGAAATGATTTTCCCACCTACAGACAAGCAACATCTATACTCCAGCCTCTGCCCACAGACTGTGCCTTTTATAAAGCTGGCATCACAGAACCCTGGGAGTAGGTTTCCCCATAGATGCCAGGTCTTCCAGCCTGGGCCACTTTACCTAAGTAGGTATTGTCCTTTTCATACAGGGCTACAATCTCCTGCCAATCCTGAGTAAGAACAGAAAGAGGAAGTAAGCCAAAAAGCACTTGACGGCCACATCCCAGTTCAATCCCCAAACAGGGGATGCTCTCCCAGCTTTCACATCACATTAAACACAAACTTCTTTTATTTTTCTATTTTTTGAGACAGAGTCTCACTTTGTTACCCTTGGAACAGTGTTATGGTGTCAAAGCTCACAGGAACCTCAAACTCTTGGGCTCAAGCAATTCTCTTGCCTCAGCCTCCCAATTAGCTAGGGCTCCAGACATTTATCATGATACCCAGCTATTTTTAGAGAGAGAGGTCTTGCCCTTGCTCAAGCTGGTCTTGAACCTGTGAGCTCAGGACAATCTACTTGCTTTTGCCTCCCAGAGTGCTAGGATTACAGGTGTGAGTCACTACACCCAGCCAAACACAAACTTCTTATTGTCCTTCAACTTGTCATGACGCTGGCTGGACCACCTGCGTTATTATTTTTATTTTGCCATTTTTTGGCTGGGGCTGGGTTTGAACCTTCCACCTCCGGCATATGGGGCCGGTGCCCTACACCTTTGAGCCACAGGCACTGCCCGACCACCCACTTTATTTTCAGAGTGCTTTTCACACACAAACCCAACAAGTGATCTCCATAGCAGCAGGTCTGAAAATTTAAGCCTAGGAGTAGTATATACTTTTGGTATAAACTTATAAAGACAGAGTGAAAGTTCAGCAAATATTCTTTTTTTTCTTTTTTTGAGACAGAGTCTTACTATGTCGCCCTCGGTAGAATGCCATGGCATCACAGCTCGCAGCAACCTCAACTCTTGGGCTTAAGCAATTCTCTTGCCTCAGACTCCTAAGTAGTTGGGACTACAGGCGCCCACCATGATGCCCGGCTATTTTGTTGTTGTTGTTGCTGCTGTTGTTTTTAGCTGGCCCGGGCCAGGTTCGAACCTGCCAGCCTAGGTGTATGTGGCCAGTGTCCTACCCACTGAGCTATGGGTACCGCCCACAGCAAATATTCTATGTAGGTGTCTCCACTGGATCTTCAGAGAGACTGGAAAGGCTCTGACCTCTCAGACTGGGTATCCCCAGCTGCTAATTACCAGCGTTCGGCCCACACTTGCCTTCATCCGCTGTGAAGAGTACCGGCCAAAAATATTTTTTGTGGAGGCCTCAGTGCTTTTGAGAAGGTCCACAATTCTCAGGCAGTGGAAGTAGTGAATGTCTGGAAAACAAAGGGGAGTGAGGACTTTGAGAACTACAATATCTTCCTCACTGATTGGGGCCATGGTAGATAGCAGACTTAGGTATACTCTACTGCCAATAATTGTAGCCTGTAGCTCTTTCCTTCATCATTTCATGTTGAAAGAAACCAGCATCTATACCCCAAATGAAAATCTTTCTCTGTCTCTAGGGCAGGGGTTCTCAACCTTCCCAATGCCATGACCCTTAATACAGTTCCTGTGGGTCCTGACCCACAGGTTGAGAACCGCTGCTCTAGGGTCACCCCTGGCAGCTAAATAAGGGAGTAGCTCAGCTAATACATACTACTCCAGGAAAGAGGGGACTCCAGTGACAGCCCCAAAGTACTCACAGGACCCAGAGAGCAGCTGGGCTATCTCTTCGCTCTCTGGCATGTCCTGGATGGCAGCATTGATCTTCTCCCGGATCGTCAGCACCAGACTCTGCCATTTCAGGTTGCAGTGCCTTCTGTCCACCAGCCAGTCTACATGACAAACACCGAATCTCAGCATTCCCATTCACATAACTAAATCACTAATTCAGCGGAATACCCTGTGAGATACTGCTCTAAAAGTTGTCTTTATATTGGTTAAGGTATGAGAGTCGTGGGAAGATGTGAATAAAGAGGCCCAAAAAGATGCCTGGGGCTACGCAAACTCTTGACAATCTGACTTCATCCGCAGTGTGATTTTTATAGAGCAACTGCCTGTATCGCAGGGATAAAGAAAAACTTTAAATTGGTCTTGGCATGAAAGTGCCACTTTTGACCATTCTAAATTCTCCATAATATTTTTGCTTCTGTAGGTAATTATATCTTTCTTATTGTAAGAGGATGCTGTTCAACTTCCACTTCCTCAGGGCTGGGATTAACCAGCACAATGGAAAATACAAGATGGTTATGCCAAGTACCGGATGAATAAACAACTGCAAAGCCCCTAATACCTACAGCACCCTAAGGACTAGATAACATTCTTTTTTTTTTTAATTTAACTAATTGTTTTTCCTTTATTATCTAACTTTCATGTTTGCAACAAACCCATGAGTGTAGATAACATTCTTAACAGTGAAGTACATGCTGTACACATGAATACCAGTGGGAAAGACCTTTTGGAGTTTGGGCCTGGAGTTGTGGGTTGAGTACCAAGCACCATTCCTCAGTAGAAGAGAGCAAGCTTTGTGGTCAGATGGTTGTGGATTCTAACTACCAAGTTTCTTGGGTGAGTCTTTCTATCTCTGTGCCTTGGTTTCTGCACATGTAAAATGGGGATCATAGGACACACCTATGGGGAATGCAGGTAAAACACTGAGCACTGATTGCATCCAACACACAAGGACTTAGTGATCTTCATCTTTATACCGAGTGCCTAAAACAGCACCTGGTACAGAGCAAACCCTCAATGAAGTGTTGTTGTTTCAATTATCATTGTCATGACCAAGAACAAGCTCACACACCAAGACTGTATCTGAGCTGACAAGCTGGGGACAAATACAAAGTGAAACTAAAGAAGCTCCACTAGGCTCAGCATCTGTGGCTCAAGTGGCTAAGGCGCCAGCCACATACACCTAAGGTGGTGGGTTCGAATCCAGCCCTGGCCCGCCAAAACAGTAATGATGGCTGCAACCAAAAAATTTCCGGGCATTGTGGAGGGTGCCTGTGGTCCCAGCTACCTGGGAGGCTGAGGCAGGAGACTCGCTTGAGCCCAGGAGTTGGAGGTTGCTGTGAGCTGTGATGCCACAGCACTCTACCCAGGGGGATAGCGTGAGGCTCTGTCTCAAAAAAAAAAAAGCTCCACTAGTGACCATTGAATAGGAAGGACTAAATGCCCCCATCTAGTGCTAAATTCAGAACCTGTCAAACACTGGGGTCTCACAGTAGGATCAGTTATACTCCTTCTGCCATGTTCCTCTCAAGTTTTGAGAAAGAAAAATCCTGTAGATGTCACAGAAGTAGAAGCTGTGGGCTGAGATGATTTGACAGATGCCATCTCAAGGAAGAGTAGTATCAAATCAATGAATCTAATAAGGATTTAAAAATGCCAGGAGCCATGCAAATGCCCTGTCACTGTCAGATGAAAAGGCCCTTCTCTGGCTCTGAACTGGGAAGGTTATGTAGACCAGATACAGACAACCCCAACATGCCATGGACACGAAAAGGTCTTTGTTTCCAACTGGTTCTTAGGTCCCTCTTTCTCTTAAAACCAAGAAGAGATGGACCCCTTTAAAAAGGAAGGAAGTAAAGTTTTTCCTGGCATAATGCAAAAAGCATGAACATTGAGTCAGACAGACTTAAGCTCCAATTCTGAACTGCCACTTCGTTGACTGTTTCTAAAAAAAGGTACTTATCCTGTCCCTGAAAGATATGATTTGATAACATGTGTTACAAATGTTGAAGTAGCTCTCAGCGAGGCGGGTCTGGCCACAGATGGGAACATGGAACAAGGTGAGTGGTCAGCACCACAACCTGGGCTTTCAGGCATCAGAACTCCCGGCTGTTGGCAACAGGGGGCAAAAAACAGGCCTCCCCCCGACAGCCAGCCGCGGGGCGCTCCGTCCTACCGAGCAGCTTGCTGGTCTGGATGTCGATGGGCACGTGCTGATGGTCCTGGCGGGAAACACGATGGGAAGAGGGGTGTGAGAGCCGGGAAGGGACGCGCAACTCGAGCGCTCATTTCACAGTCCCAACCGCCACCCTTCAGAGCCAGAACGACCGGCAGGAAAGCGCCTGGAGGGAAGCCGGGGACACGGGGTCAGGAGCCCTAGGCCAGTCCCCACTCCCCCAGCTCCTGTCCCCACACCTGCATCGTTCCTTCACTTCCGCTTCCGGCCGGGGACCTAGGCCTCGCCTTTGCACCTCGCCCTATCACCAATCCAGTACCAGTGCGGCAGAGCTTCAGTTTAAGCACAAACGGGCCTCCTTTCGGCCACGTCACAGCCTTCCGTAGAGCCAATCAAGGCACACGCTCCATCCCCGGCAGCAAGCCCCGCCCATCCCTAGCCTCCGAATGGCTGAGCCCGGGAGGGGCGGGAGAACAAGGGACAGCCAATGGGAGACTCGAGGCGGGCTCAGGACCCGGGAGCGGCGGGGACGCCTGGAAAGGGCTGCAGCGGCGGTGCGACTGCGGCAGGCGGCGCCAGAGAGCTCGGCGGGGAAGCTGCTTCCTCCGGCGGACACAGAGCCCTCTCGCCGCAGATAAACGTGTCTGCAGGCGGGGGTTCTAGCGCCGCTCTGTGAGATATTGAAAAGGCTTTCTGCCTTCTTTGCCTCGTTTTACCCTCTGTAGCAGTTTGTAGGTCTCTTGTGGCACTTGTCACGCTTTGCCTTCTCATTCAGTTTATCTAATAGATATGGCTGAGCACCTGCTATGCTGTTATGTGTTGGGCGACCAGGACAGGGAAAGGGGAGTGGGAAGGGTCCAGGAGGCAACCCAAAGACAACATCTAAGTTGAGTCTTAAAGAAAGAACTGTAGTAGGAGGGTTTATGTAGGGAAGGATGGTTCTGGATGGAGGAGATTGCACAGATAAGATTTGGCAGTCAGAAATGGCAAGAGGGGTGTAGGGAACAACAGGCAGACAAGACGGGCAACATAATTTGTGGGGTCCAGTACAAAATGGAAATGCAGAATCCCTTGTTAAAAAAGCATTGCAACCAGCCACAGTGGCTCACACGGTAATCCTAGGCTAATGTAGGAGGATCACTTCAGGTTAAGAGTTTGAGACCAGCTTGGACCAGCTTGAACAACACAGTGAGATCCTGTCTCTACAATTTTTTTAAAAAAATTAGCCAGAGCCATGTGCAGGGGCTTATGCCTGTAATCCTAGCACTCTGGGAGGTCTAGGTGGGTGGATTTCCTGAGTTTAGGAGTTGGAGACCAGCCTGAGCAAGAGGGAGACACTTACCTCTTAAAATAGCCTGGTGGTGTGGTGGGCACCTGTAGTCCCAGCTACTTGGGAGGCTGAAGTGAGAGGATTGTTTGAATCCAAGAGTTTGAGGTTGCTGTGAGCTATGACATCATGACACTCTGCTAAGGGTGACAAAGTGAGACTCTGTCTCAAAAAGAAAAAAAAAATATTAGCCAGGCATGGCAATGCATTTTTGTAGTCCTATCTATGCAGGAGGGTCGTTTGAACCTAGAAGTTTGAGAATACAGTGATCTATGATCAGGCCACTGCACTCTAGACTGGACGAGAGGGAGGCCTTGTCTCAAAGAAAAAAAAAAAGTTGTCTTGGCACCTGTAGCTTAGCAGCTAGGGCACCAGCCACATACACTTGGGCCTGCCAAACAACAATGACAACTACAACAAAAAAATAGTCAAGTGTTGTGGTGGGTGCCTTAGTCCCAGCTACTTGGGAGGTTGAGGCAAAGAGAATCATTTGAGCTCAAGCGTTTGAGGTTGCTGTGAGCTATGATGCCACTGCACTCTACCGAGGGTGACATAGTGAGACTCTATCTAAAATAAAATAAAATAAAATAAAGGTTATAAAGAATTTCAATATGAAGCCGGCCCCTACAGGCAGGCCAGCCTCTGTGCAATAAAAGATTTGATCATGTTTATATGGATGGAGCTGGAACACATTCTTCTTAGCAAAGTATCTCAAGAATGGAAGAAAAAGTATCCAATGTACTCAGCCCTACTATGAAACCAATTTATAGCTTTCATATGAAAGCTATAACCCAATTATAGCCCAAGAATATGG
>CAUYQV010100049.1:0-43867 GCA_963574575.1 Galagoides demidoff | reverse complement strand
TTTTTTTTTTTTGAGACGGAGCCTCAAGCTATCCCCCTGGGTAGAGTGCCATGGCATCACAGCTCATAGCAACCTCTAACTCCTGGGCTCAAGCGAGTCTCCTGTCTCCGCCTCCCAAGTAGCTGGGACCACAGGCACCCGCCATAACGCCCGGCCATTTTTTGGTTGCAGCCATCATTGTTGTTTGGCGGGTCCGGGCTGGGGATTCAAACCCGCCACCTTAGGTGTACGTGGCTGGCGCTTTAGCCGATTGAGCCACAGGTGCCAAGCCTAATTCCTTATTTTCTTAATGCCAATAATACAATTATGCATCCTCATATATATATATAAATTTGGGAACATCTATATTAGAATTTCTCAAAGAATAGAATTACTTATTCTTGAAGTATGCATATCTTTATAGGATATAATCAAATTATTCTTTTAAGTGGTTGAACTAATTTATATTCTCACAAGTGCTGTATGAAAATTCCTATTATTCTCATCCGTACCAGCTCTTGCTGACTGCAGATTTTAATTTTTGCCATTGATCGTTACAGAATGCTACATCACTATGATTTTTAAATGTAGTCAAGTGTGTTGATCTTTTTGTTTTGTACTTTTTTCTCTATTGTTTAAGAATACACAAAATCTATCCCACAAAATCACAAAGCTATTCTATCTTTTTCTGAAACATTTAAAGGATTACATTTTCACATGAATCTTGGAACTCCCTGGTATTTGTTTACATGTGTGGCATATAGAAAAATCAATTTTATTGTTTTCTATATGATGGCTTTATTTTGCATTTTCTGAGTTAAGAATGAGTGTCTTTTCTTATGGTTATTAACCATGTAAATTGCTTATCCTTCTATTTTGCTCATTTTTCTGTTGGATTATTTGTCTTTTGGTATATAGGAGTTCTTTATATGCGACTACTATCCATTCTTCTTAATGATATGCATTGCACACATCTACCCCTAGCTGGTGGCTTGTTTTTTTCATGATTATGATTTCCTACATAGACAATTGTATTATTTTGGGTTTTTGATAGAATTTGTTTATAAAATGTGGATGTGATAGATATTATTCAGTAGTTGATGTAGTGTTCTCTACTAGTTTATGAGATCAAGTTTGTTAATTATCCTTTCCAAATCTGAACACGTAGTGAAGTTTTGTCTTCTTGCATGACCAATTACTGAATGTGTTGTACTGAAATAGCCCCTATGATGGACTATTTATGAAGCAATAAACCAAACACTAAGCCAGAAAATAGGTCTGAACATGTTTCACAGAATTTGCATGATAAAAATCACATTCTGTGACCACAGTACAATTAATTTAGAAATACATTCAAATTACCATTAATTGCCATTAATTTAAAATTATCATTGGGCAGTTGAAATTAAGAAGATTTCTTTCAAAAGAAATCATGAATCAAAAAATAAATGGGAAAATAATTAAATTTAATGACAACAGTTCAATATAGAATTGTTAATTTCTCCTATGGTTCTAATAATTTTGATTGTTATTAATTGTCTATTCATTTAGAACAGTCTGATTGGTACCTTGAGAATTGGTTCTTTATTGCACCACTAGTTCAACCCTTTGAAGAAAATGTTGTTTAATATGTTTAAAAATCACATATGAGGTCTGACAATTAAGTTCGTGTGTTATGTTGGCAGCACTGTACAAACAACTTGGCAAGGTTTTATAACCTTAGTATATCAGTGTCTCACAGTTATATTCATGTTGATGTGTGCCTTGCTGAGTGGTATTCATTATTGTTGTTGTGTATTTTTGTGTGCTTTTGTGAGAATGTTGAAGCTTAAATTAGAGTAACAAACACTTGAAAATTTCTTGTTAAACTTGGCAAGAATGGAAGAGAAATCAGAGACTTATTTGTCCAAGTTTTGGGGAATAATGCCATAAAGAAAACAGCTGTATACAAATCAATTAAATGCTTTCCTAAAGAGAGAAAAGGCATCACTGATGAAGAGCGCTCAAGGCAGCCAGTAATAAGCAGAACTGATGAAAACATTTCAGAAATTCATGGAATTGTGCATCAAAATTATCAACTGAATGTGAAAAGCATAGCAGACTGAGTGAATATTGATAGAGAAATAGGAAGATCTTAACTGAAAATCTTGGCCAACAACTCATGGATCTTGTATCACAATAATGCCCCAGTTTACATGTATCATGACAATGTACCAGCTTACGTGACACTGTGAGGATATTTTTAGCAAGTAAACAAATAACCTGTATCAGAACACCCTCCCTACTCACCTGGTCTGGCCTCCAATGACTTTTTCTTTACCTGAAAATAAAGAAAATATTGTAAAGAAGACTTTTTGATGACATTCAGGATATCAAGGGTAATATGTGGACATATTTGATGGTCATTTCAAAAAGAGTTTGAAAGTTCTTTGAAGGGTAGGCTAGGTCCTGACATCAGTGCATAGCTTCCCCAGGGAAGTATTTCAAAGGTGACTCTAGTGATATTCAGCAATGAGGTGTGTAGCACTTTTTCTAGGGTGAGTTCCTGAACTTAATTGTCTGACCTCATATATGAGAAGGGTTTTTCTCCACATCTAGATCACTGTACTGCCAGAAATGGAAGTGTCTCTTACCTTTGGAAATTAAAAAGATTTCTTTCAAAAGAAATCATGAATCAAATGATTCACAATCACATTTTCCATAATGACAGTGTTTGTTTTTTTTCTAATTCTTTTATTTCTTTTTTATGACCTATTGTATGGCTAATGTCTTTAATACGATATTGAATAGAAATGTACTTGGCAGGTATCTTTATTTTATCCCTGATTTTAAGTGGAATGCACTTAGTGTTTTACCAATAAATAGTATATTTGCTGCAGTTTGCTTGTTGATATTATTTATCAGAATTAAGGACATTCCTGTCTGTTCTTACTTTGCTAGCATAGTTTAAATTAAATTATCAAATGTTTTTTCTTTATAAATTTAAATAGTCATCCAGCTTTTCTCCTCTAACTTGTGAATGTACTGAATTTCGTAATAATGGGCATCACATACTTATTTTGATAGATTGCTATAACTGATTTGCTTATGTTTTATTTAGGATTTTTGCATCTATGACTATTAGTGAGGTTGACCTAATCTTGTCTGGCTTTGGTGTTGATATTGTATAAGCCTTTAGAGTTCCTTTTCTTTGTCTATGTTTCAGAATACATTATAGAAGGTCAGTGTTATTTGTTTTTTGAGAATTTCATAAAACTCATATTAAAAATCTGTGGACCAACTACCAAGTTTTGTGGGTAGATTTTTTTTCTTTTTTGAGACAGAGTCCCACTTCATCACCCTCAGTAGAGTGCTGTGGTGTCACAGCTCACAGCACCTCCAGCTCTTCAGCCTCCTGAGTAGCTGGGACAACAGGAGCCCGCCACAAGGCTCAGCTATTTCTTTGTTGTTGTAGTTTGGCCGGGGCTGGCTTTGAACCCACCACCCTTAGCACATGGGGCCAGTGCCCTACCCATTGAGCCACAGGTACCACCCTTGCAGGTAGATTTTTAATTTTGATTTTTTTTTAGTGGTTTTGTTCTATTTGACTTTTCATTTTCTTTTTGATTCTATATTGTTAACTTATATTTTCCTAGGAAATTATCCATTTTATGTTTTCAATTTATTGATATGAAATTCTTCGCAGAATTGTCTTTTGAAGTTACTAATCTTTGGTATATTTGCAATTATATCGCATTTTGATTTCAAATATTGTTTGTGTTTTCTTTTTTTTTTATTTTAAATCTGATCAGTGTGTCAGATTCTTGTCTGTTATCTTTTCAAAAAAAACTTTGGTTTTGTTTATTCTTTCTATAATTTGTCTTTTATTTTCATTGATTCAGGATGCTTTATTTTTATCTTCCTGCCTTCTTTCTTTGGGCTTATTCTGTTGCTCATTGTTGTATATTTAATTCATTAATTTCCAGACATTTCTAATAAAACTGTACAAGCTTCTAGGCATTTAGCTTGTTCATTTACTCACTTTTTCTTCAACTTATATTTGGATGCCAGGCACTGTTTTAGGTTCTGTGAATTCATTAGTGTTTAAAAAACCCTGCCCTCATATTTTATTTTATTTTTATTTATTTTTTTTTGCAATAATGTGATACTAAGTATATATTCACCCACATCATAGACCCCAGATTTACAAAACAAATATTGCTAGATCTAAGGGAAATAGTAAACAGTAATAGTAGGAGAGTTCAAGGCCCCACTCACAACACTAGACAGATCCTCAAGACAAAATAAATGAATAATTACTGGATTTAAATATGACTTTAGACCAAATAGATTTAATAGACATTTACAGACTATTCTATCTAAAAACTATAGAAAAATAAGTATTTTTCATAAGGACATGGAACATTCTCCAAGCTAGCACACGTTTTAGGACACAAAATACATCACAATGATTTTTTTTTTTTGAGACAGAGTCTCACTTAGTCACCCTGAGTAGAGTGCTGTGGAGTCATAGTTCACAGCAACCTCAAACTACTGGGCTCAAGCGATTCTCTTGCCTCAGCATCCCAAGTAGCTGGGACTATAGGTGCCTGTCACAACACCTGGCTATTTTTAGAGATGGGTCTTGCTCTTGCTCAGACTGGTCTCAAACTCGTGAGCTCAAGCAATCCACCTGCCTAGGACTCTGGGAGTGCTAGGATTATAGACTTGAGCCATTATGCCAGGCTGTGTGTCCTCATATTTTGAATATTCTGAGTTCTCTATTCCATGAGTTATTTATAAGTATGTTTTACATTTCCATTGAGATGGAGGTGGGTAGGTTTGATCTCAGCCATTTCTAATTTACTTGCATTTTGTTTAGAGAATGTGGCATGTATGATTTTTTTTTTCTTTTGGTACTGTTGAGATTTGTTTTGTGACCTGGGATGTGTTTTTTTATATATGTGTATGTGTGTACATATATATACACACACATATACACTTTTTTTTTCTTGTAGAAGTTCCATGTGCACTTGAAAAGAATGCTGACCAACGATCCCAAGATTCTTTTCAACTTGGCAATTCAGTGGTTCCATGTCAATGTCAAATAACCCTGCCTGATCTGGCATGTTGTTCAAAGTTATAGTTAAAAGAGTCTAATTCCTGTTGAGGCTGTTTCAATAGTGAGTCAGGAGTGATGTTTGGAGTGTTCTGCAACACAGGAATTTAATGAGGACCGTTTTCTTTTTATTCTAGGGAGCAATAGGGCAGAGAATCATGGAATATAAATATATAAAAGCCTGTTAGAAGTTATCCATAGCCGGCAGCAACCTAGCTGCCTGAGGATCTATTCAGCAGACACTTATGTAGCACTTAAGTATGTACAGGCACTGTTCAGAGTGGTTTTACAAGTGCCAATTCACTTAATCTTCATACCAGGCCTCCAGAGAGTTAGCATTACTGTCCCTATTTGTCTGATGAGAATTGGACTTTAGGCTGATTACTATTAAGTAAGGCCTCACAAACGTCAGGATTGCATTCAGGCAGTCTGTGACCCAGGGCCATGCCTCCACCCTTCCATCACACTGCTTCTTAGGTAGAACTTAGCACTAGTTAAACAAATATATTTACTCACCCCATCATGGGCTTTTAGAATCGAAATCTCGCCAGGGGCAAAGGTTAGAAATCCACGTCCTGATACAGAGCCAGGTGTGGGAACCACTATTAGGTTGCTCTCTTTGTTTTTCAGATGAGGACATGAAGGCCAAGATGCAGAAGGGACTTGTTCTCTAGTCAGAGGCATAGGAAAGAAAAATCTGGTTCCTTGGAATGTGCTTCTCTGTAAGCTCTGTGTGTGGATGCTGAGGAGCTGCACAGTCCTAGCACAGCCTTAGGAAGGCTGGCCTGCTCACTGGTGGGTCTGAACGGCATCCTTTCCCAAAGAAAACCCATGTAGACCCACCTACATCTGACTATTTCCTGCTGTCTCTTTATCTCTGATTGCACTTCTCTGTCTCTTGTGTAAAGTCCTTTACCTTGGAAGTGAAGCAGAGATCTGGAAGCTTTAGGGACAAGTGTAGGCTGGTGGCACACATTCTTTTATAGTAGAGAGTTGTAGAAACTAATGGAATGGATTTGCATCTCAGATCTGCCACTTACTGGTTTTGTCATCTTGGGCTGTGACTCGCTCCCTCTTACCTTTCTTGTGTATAAAAAGAGGCATGATAACACTTACCAAGAAAGGCACACTTGTAAAGGTTTGCATGGTGACAACAAGGTGTATTGCTCCAGACCTTACTTTATCTATGCCAGGCCTGTGTTCCAACCTCTGGACATGCAGAATTGAAAAAAAAAAAAATAGACAAAATCCCTGACCTCAACCAGTTTGCAGTGTAGTAGGGAGAGACAGACTGTAAACAAACTACTATATACACAGATCGTGGGCTCACTACCAACTTGCATGATGAAGAACAGGGCAAAAGAATGAAGGGTGGGGGTGAGGAGGCAGGTAGGGTGGGCAGGAATGGTCTCCCCATCACAGTGACAGTTGAGCAAAATTTGGATGTGGGGGAGCACTAGAATAGGCTGGCATTCCCCCTAAAATCTCAAGTGGGTTATGGCCCTGAGTTTCAGCCCCCGCTACTGCAATGAACACCTCCAGAGACTCCCTACATCATAGCTTTTGAGGCCCCACAAGATCTGGCTCCCACAAGATCTGGCTCCCACAACATCTGGCTCCCTCTCTCTTCCCTTCCATGCCTCATCTTGAGCTGGATTCACTTTTCTTTCTGTTCAGTACCAGTTCCTATGCACTGAAGGGTCTTTCACTTGCTGCTGTTCTTTCTTCTGTGAGTTTCAGAGTGTTCCCTCTGCCGGCTCCTCATCCTGCTTGCAGTCCATCACTCTCAGAGAGGTCTTGTCCAGCCCCATCTGCAGTGATTCTCCTGCCTCAGTCCATGTGATCTGCCCCATCCTGTCTTTCATGGTCTTATTTTTTGCATATTTCTTTGCTGAGTGTCTGTCTTCTCGAGAACATGTCCTATAAAATGGAGACTCTGTTGGACTTACTATTGCTGTATGCTCCCAGGCTGGAGAAGTGCATAGTATTTAGTAGGTGTTCAATAAATGCCTGCTGCCTGAATGACAATCTGGAATGCAAAAATTATTTTAGGCCTACTTTCTGATTTTCATTAGGTCTCTGATTTATGTTAGGTTTCTGATTTTCATTGGTGTTTATTTTTATGCTCAGCATGAAGTGACTTGTTCCAAGTGATTCAAGGAGGTGATTCTTCCTATGCCCAAGAATCAGTTGAGGCCTAGAGTGAGGTCTCTACTTCTTTGCCATGGTAGGAACCGTTGGGTGCACCCACATGAACTCCCAGTCTAAGTGTTCTTGCCAGCCCGTGACACAAGGTAGTGTGATACTGGGGAAGCTTAAGAGTCTCCTGGGTGGCAGGAAACCTTTGGAAAATCACTCTTTAGAACTCTTGCCCTAGGGTGACTTGGCTGGTGCCCTAGGCTGAACTAGAAGGAACCAGGCATAGGGCAAAGGAGACGTTCACCCTGCTAAGGATGTAGATGTCCAGGAATCTGCAGAGCTGGCCAAGAGCTTTGGCTGCCTCATGTTCCTCCTAAAGATCCAAACTCAGTAGCAATTGTGGATTTCCTACTTTCAGAGCACCCATTCTTATTTGGCTTTGTTTTTATTAAGAGCATGTTGCTTCAGGGGAATCCTGAGTGAGAATATATTGAGGCTCAGTGAGTGGGCATTTCCAATGCAGTGGCTTTTGATGCTGACTTTGGGACTAGATTCTGAGTGGTTTTATCACATTCCCCTGCATCAGTATCTCCATTAATCCCATACATTCTGCTGGGAGTACCTGCATTAAGGAGTGACCTCATCATTCAGTCCAGCCAGTCAGTTGGTCCTCAGAGCAAAAATCTGCCCGAGTAACTTTAAAATTGACTTTGCCCTGCTGTGTGTAGTTGCACAGGGTCTACAGAGCGCTTGTTTCTGCAGGTGGTCGAGACTTACAAGTATCATTGCGGAACTGACACTGCCCACCTTGGGTAGTCATTGTAGGATTCTGCCTAGGTCAGTGTCTCCCACAGGAAACATTTTAGCTTATTTTCTTAGAGAAAAATAATTTCCTGTTAGAAGCAAGAAAGAAGAGAAGATGAATGCAAAATAAGCTAAGTCTAAGAGCTATTTAATATTTCTCAAGTACTTCGTATGTGCCAGACAGCTGGGCTGGGGTCTCAACACAAGGAAGATCAAAGACTCTGGAAAGGCACGAGTCACTCCTCATATATGTCCATCATAACAGGTGCCCCTGGAGAGGTCTAAGTTCATGAGTAACTCTTCATACCTGTCCATCATAACGGGTACCCTTTCAGGGTCTAAATTTGCCTGCTGTGCGTTACACTAGGGTGGAAAGAGAGCAGGTCTTAGAGATGGTGGAAGCCAAACTCAGAAGTCCTGGATGGGTTTGGGAGGAAAAGGAAGAGCCAGTTATGGCAGCAGGACAGCAGCAGTGAGAATGTGGAAGCGGGATCTCTACCTCCAGATCACCATCAGCGAATGGAGAGCCTGGCCCAGAGGTCATGCCTAGTGAGGTGCTGTGAGGTCAGGTCCCCGTCTAGAATAGCGACCCCAAGGCCCACCAACAAGGCTCTGAAATGAAGCCAGTTTGCACCTCCCACACAAAGCCTGCCTCTGTGCCCATGCCTCCATCCTGTCTTGTCTATTCCTGGGCTTCTACCTGAAGATGAGACCTTTTCTTTTGCATTTGTGACCTGTAACTCCTCAATAACTCCCATTCTCTCCCTCAAATCAGTTCAAAGAGTCTTCTCTCTTCATTAAACTCTTCCTTAATGTGTGCCCGCCTGAAGTCCCCTTGCCTTTGGCTCCAATGTCCCCCTTTTGCCATGATCGTTCCTCTTGAAGTTCCCACTTTGGTTTCCTTGTATCCTATTGGCTCCTTTAAAAACCCTTGCAATTTGTTTTCCTCCCTAAGTTTTCTGAAACTGGTCTCCCTAAGATCATTAGTTCCTTTCTTGATCCATACACCCTGTGCCTTTGCTTTCTCTGTCCTCATCCTTCCTACTATGTCCATTTCCAGCTGAGCTTGCTATTGAAGGCCTTGGCCAGGTGAGACTTGCACTTCACAGCAGGTGCGGGTCAGAGAAGATAGGTGTGCTGATTATATTGAATGTGTGTGTACGTGGGGGGAGACAAAGAGCCTTCTTTTGCACCTGAGGTTTTCTCTCTAGTAAAGTGAAGGAACAAAAAGGCCCGAGTGAGAGTCACACCAGCCTGTGATGAACCAGGTGCCACTCAGGCCCTGTTACACTTCTGACCTATTTGCAGAGTAATAATAGGAACATTTGGATTAAACTGTGCACCATTGCTCCTTAAGTTTAGATAAGTAGCATGCCTAATTGAAGTTTTCACCTTTTGGGTCTCAGCCCTTTTTATCCAGGTTCCCAAGATTTGAGTAGATGCAGATGGGATTAGTCAATATTTTAAGCTTCCTTCTGAAGGGAGTGCAAGAGTCAGAGCTTTGCTTGGAGACAGATGGAGCTTTAAGGATTGACTGGAAGAAAATCCTTTGCCATGGTCATAGCCAAGGCCTTAGATTAATTACAAGAGCTCTCTGATTAGAGTGGAAAAGGGTGATGAGTCCTCCTTGGGATGAGTTGTCCCTGCTCTGGCTTCTTTTACTGCTCAGCTGGTCTTTGCCTCTTGGGCTCCAATTCAGGCCAGGCTTCCTTCTCTTTGCTGATTTTCCAAAGCATTGCATGTTCCAAAACAGTCCCCACTCCCCAGTGGAATGAATGGGCCCCGCTACTTGGGTCTCAGTTCCAGGTAGAGTTTTGGCATCTTCCCCACCACATTCGTTGTTCCTGGGTTTCACGTTATTCTTCATTTCTATTACCTCCACAAGGTCCTAATCACTGAAGTAGGAACCTGGAAGGAGAAAGCTTGAAGTGATGGTAAATACCATGTTTTAGTCGTCTTGTTAGATTTTACAGGACACGCATGATGATAATACAATGGTCTTTATAATGTGTCCCTTCCATTAAAGCTTTTAATTCTCAATACAATGTCAAGGCAAGATCAAGAGAGGAAACCACTCTTGCACTGGGCCAACCTCCTACTTTCCTTTTCAGCAGTCCTGAATTTGCTGTGTAACCTCAAGAAAGTTTCTCTCCATCTCTGTGCCTTGCTCCCCCACATGTTGAACAGGGGTAATCATGTTTGTCCCCTCCCTGCCTCAGAGGGAATGAGAGGATGAATGAGATCATGTCTGTAAGTGTGTGGAATTCCTTAGAGAAAGGTACTGTGGAAATTCACAGATGTTGGGTATTTGTGCAGCACTCCAAGTTCCTGGGAAACAGGGCCTTGTGCAGAGGACACCTAGCATGCTGCTAGCATTTGGTCGAGAGCCAAAACATCCATAACAGGCAAGGGGGACTGGGTGTCCCCTGGTGTCAATGCAAAACTCCACTTGACCAGCCCAGATTAAAGGATGCCAACTCTATTCCTAGAATTTCTTAGGCAAGTAAATTGCACATGCTTCACTGGAACTGTATCCCAGGATTTCAAGAATCCTCCCGTTAGGGATGTCTTCCCAGCATGGAGCTGCACTAACTCTCACTTCCTTCTGTTGCACAGCCAATGAGGTGAAGGAATGGAAGGTTGCTCACTGATATTTATTTAGCAACTTTTCTTGTGAGGTACAGGATGAGGAAGTGAACGGGGCAGGTCCTTACAAAGCTGAGGGTCTGGTGGAAAGGGAAATCATTAGTGTGTGTGTAGCAGGAAGTGTGCATAATTCTAAGACGTGGAGACAAATCCTTGTCGAATCATTTGGTAACTGAGCTTGTCTTGATTGGTTAAAACAATGTTTTACAAATATTCTCGGTCCAAGATGAGCCAAGTGCTTAACTAAGTTGGCGGAAATGATTTTCAGTTTTTCCCAGGTGGGTGGGCTCTCTCTTTTCCCCACTCTTCCCTTCATACAGCAGTGTGTCCAGCACCTTTCCCTCCGTCCACATCTGGGTATGTGCACACGCACGTACGTGTCCCTTGAGCCTCCTCCCCTAGGATTGGGATGTTTCACCTTCACTGTCAAGACCAACATTGTAAAACACCCAGTTTCCAGCAATTCTAGGTGGGGTTTGGTGCACATGCATGAGGCCAGTTCAACAAGGTGGGCTCACTATATTTCTGTTATCTACATAAAGAAGGAACTAAGGGGTGATTATGGAATGGGTATTACAAACCCTCAGGAAAGCAGTGTCCCTGCCACTGCCTGTGCCTCAGCATGTGAAAGTCAGAGCAGCTGGCATCCTCAGGTGGCCCGCTTGCTGCCAGGCTTTGGTGCCCCATGCCAGCTTCCCAGGGGGCCCAAGGGAGGGATGGGCCCCCACCTTTCCCGTCAGATGTCTCTAGACAAGACATGAATAATGGGATTAATTGTACCCCCTTTGTGCTTCCATAATGCTTAAGTGTCCTTCTGTGTTATTACTGGTGGCAATTGGCTACAGTTTGTGGCACTGTTTATTTTATTTTATTTTATTTTTAGAGACAGAGTCTCACTTTATCACCCTCCGTAGAGTGCTGTGGCATCACAGCTCACAGCAACATCCAAGTCCTGGGTTTAGGTGATTCTCTTGCCTCAGCCTCCAGAGTAGCTGGGACTACAGGCACCCACCACAACACCTGGCTATTTTTTGTTGCAGTTTGGCCGGGGCTGGGTTTGAACCCACCACCCATTGGCGCCCCACCGGTGCCACCCTGTGGCACTGTTTAATGATGTGAGTCTGTTTCTTCTCCTTGAGGGAGGGAATCAGATTTGTCTTTGTCTCTGTATTAATCCAGCACAGACTAAGTGCATAATAAATATTGGGGTAGAAGAGAGCAACATAGGAATGTTTTATCTCGAAGTCCATATAAGAGGAGCTCTAGAAATTCTTGTCTGTGGTGTCCCACAAGGAGGTAAGGATTTAAGAAAGACGTAAACAATATGGGCAGGATCTTATAGAGGTCAACAGATCTGGCTGATGGCCTACTGAGCACAAATTTGCCTTTTGTTTCTTGGGGTGCAGATGAGGAAGTTGGGGAAGGCTCTGTAAGGGAGGGGAAGGGGGCCCCGCCTTTTAGAGAGCTACCTGACACCTGTGTCTGCAGGAGTTTACCTGCTTGCTTGTCAGATAGAGCTGTCCCGCTTGTCTTGGCTCTGTTGAAAGCTGTCCTTTCAGGATAGGAAGGAGCCAGCCTCAACAGAATTATCTCTCCTGCCACTTGAAGGGAGTTTTGCTCCATCCAAAGGGCTGGAGATACAGAGATGCAGCTGGCTCATCTGTGGGCGGAGCAGGTGTCTCCAGTGCCATAGCCACTTCTGTCCAGTTCATGGCTCTCTCTCTGTGGATGGCGAGGGAGGGTCTGGGAGGGAAGAAAAGGACTTGATCTAACTGAGAGGGCTGGGCTGTCCCTGTCACAGAAACCCTTATGACCATGCTGCAGAGTCTTGTCCCTGCTCTGTAAATCCCCAGCCTACCTTCTGTTCTTCTCTAGTCCTCGGCTAATGGCCAAGTTCAAAAACAGTCTCTTAAGCCTGACTACCCTGAGGACCAGGCCCTTCTCCAGGATAGTTTAGCAAATACTTGGTGCTTTCTTTGTCTCTCCTGCCACTGTCCAGCCCAGGAGTGGACAAGGCTTATCCCTTATAACCAAGCCTAGGTAGGCACAGGAAGTTGCCAGGTCACATGAGTCTACACTGTGTCTGGCATTTAAAGAAACCTGACTTCTTGAGAACCTACGATGTGCCCAACTCAGAACTAGACATTTTACCTACATGAGGTAATTATGCTTGATGGATTATATAGAACAGCAGCTCAGCAAAATGTGTCTGCTAAGAAGTAGACCCAGAATTTTCACCCAGGGTCCTTGACTCCAAAGCCAGCACTCTGAACTGCTGTTGAAGCAGCAACATTTCTGGGATCTCCACAGGGAAGATGAACTTAAATAAACAATATGGGCCTTCTGTTCAAGTGAGCAATGGTCAATGGGCAGCATAGACTCATGGGAAGGAGGCACCAAAGATGTCTGCAGGTGGGTGTGGCCTGGCCTGCCGGGTCATGTGTGCTCAGAGGGACATGGAGTTTTAGGGTTGAATATGGTTGGTTAAGGGGGTTTTCTAGGAGAAATGATGTTTCTGAGGCTCAAAGGCAAGTAGAGTTGTGGGGAAGAAGCTGTGCTCTGCAGGGCAGTGATATTCGCAGGAGGGCAGCTGGCTCACTTTTAACCAAAACACTAGTCTTCCTGGGGACCCCAGGGACAGGCAGCTTCCTTCCATGCCCAGCTCCATAAGTTCCTTGCAACTTATCTGTTCCCCCTGCTGCATTTTCAGTTTCTCCATGGCAAAGACCTTCTCTGGTTTGTTGCTGGACTGCCTGTGTCTAGCCCATGACTGTGTTAGTATTTGTTGCATTGGTGCTTCTATTCCTCCAAGGAATAGCAGCCCGAGCTGCTGGAATCCTGAGGGCAGCTGGCATCTCTGCTGGAGCTACTTGCTGCAGATCCTAGGTCTTGGTGCCATGCTGTGAGCCCAGGAGCTCCAGATCCTGGGTGGAGGTGGGGAGGGAAACTGGCCATGAAGGGTAGTTGTGAGGGAGAGGTGGAGAAGGAGATTGATCACCATCTTGTCACCCCTCCCTCCTGGTCCTGTATGCATCTGTCATGGTGAATTATGACACTGTGCCACACGGGGGTGGGGGGGACGAGAGAGTACCCAAATGGAGCAGACTTGAGAGAGAGATGAAAGTCGGACAGGGGGCTTAGCCTTGGAAGAGCTGATCAACAGATTTCATTGCAGTGCTCACCGTCCCCACCTGCCAAGCCCTGTAATGCCTCCTCCAGGAAGCTTGCTCTGATCTCCCTTCCCCTCACTGAGGACTCCCTCTACCCTCCTCCCTCCTCGGAAGCTGTCTTGCACCTATCATCTGTTGAACTCTTCGATGTGCAGCTCTGGTGATTTTGTGTTCTGAACTGAAAATTAGAACTTGTGATCTATCATAAGACTGAACGTTAAATTGAGGTTATATAGAAAAATACAGTGTATGTGGCCAACACTGAGATGACTCTATCTGTGGCCCTTCTCCAAGGTCTGATTTGCCTATTTAAATCTGTTACTTGTTTATTTCATCTATCTAGGGCCTGCTGCCTTAAATGAATTGAAGTCTCTTAGGGATTTTTGTATACTAAGGGGTGCTTATAGCATTTCCTTAATATTTTTTTGAATCTCCCAAAAAACTCTGCCAGTTCATCCATGCCTTTGAGGGCGGGAGAGAAACATGTGAGTTTTTCTCATTTCTTGGTGTTTTTCTCCAAAATGAGATAATTTACAATCTTGCCTGAGCTCTGTTTTCCATCTTTAATTGTGGAGTAAGTGGAAAGGAGGACATGAGAAGGGTTCTTGTGATAACAGGGCACAGCACTGGATTCAGATGGACGTGTCACAATCCAGGACCAGGACTTCAGAGTACATAGGGGTAGAGACTGCCTGGGATTCAAGAGCACAGCAGAGATGACAGCTTGAGGGGTACTAGAGCATCATCACAGCCACAGGATGCCTGGGGACCTGGAAGTCACCATCCCTCTCTGCTTTCTCCTGAGAATGGGAAAGGATGACTTCATGTCTCCTTATCCCTTCATCTGCCTCCAAATATAGCCAACCTTCATCCTGTCTACTGACAAAGATGATGTTGATCAAAGGGTCAGCTCTTTGAAAATGGAGACCCACTGCTATAGACATACGTGCGTGTATAGTAGCAACTCAGTGAATCCCTGATACACAGAGAAAGAGATGGCTGAGTTGTTCTCTGCCACCTGTGCCTTTGTCTGGCTGCCTTTCCAAACACAGGCCCCTGCCAGTTGCCAATAGTATTTCTAGTTTCTTGGCTCATAGGACATGACCTGAGCTGAGGACACAAAGTTCCCAGGACACTGGAATTGAACAGTGTGGCCTGCAGGCATTCTTAGCCTTGCTGCCACTCATACCCGTGGCTGCTGTAAGTCTGGTTCTCTTCACCCCTGACCTGTCACTACACAGGCCTTCAGCCCCTGTTGTCACTAGTGATCTTACACATTCCTCCTATCTGCCAGGGCCCATTGAGAGAGAGGGGGTGGGATATGAAGGGGCAGGAGGGAGAAAGAGAGAAATATCAGAGAATATAGCCTATAACTAATCAAAAACCCATAATTTAAAGTACTAGAAATACTCATTTCTCTTTTTAAAATCTCAAAGACCAGAGTTGCCAGCTCACCTTTTGTTTTTTGATGGATACAGGAGTTGGAAAAATTTAACAATCCCAGAACAAGAGGCACAGGTCTTAGGATAAAGAATTCAAAAGCCATTGGTCTAAATATTATCTCCAAGTATCTGTGTATCTGTTTCTTCCCTTCTTCCTTGGCTAAAAAGAAACTTGATTAATAAGAAGGAACTGGTACCATTTTTAAACTAAATGTTTTCCATTTCCAAAGCTTCTCCATTTATTTCAGCCATGCCTTACCTAATAACGTTTCTTTTTCCATAACTTTCTCTAATTATGCCTTTGGCACCTCTGTTTTCCAGCATGGTCTGTTCTTATCCTCTGGGCCCACAAAGGACACTTCCACTACTGATCCTTCTGCTTTCTTGGGGACTTAGTCAGAGGAAGGATAGGTTAGTGGGTCAAGCAGGGAAAAGAGAAAAAAGTAGAGCCGTTAGGGAAGCTCTCTTGCAAGAACTGAATAAATAGCCTGTTGACTCAAAAAATAACCGTGGGGGCCTGTAAGGAGCAGTGGTCTCCAGGGAGTAAGAAGAGGATATGAAATGGAATAAGGAAGGAAAAGGTTAGAGGAGGAGGGTTAGTTTCCTCTGGGGTGGAAGTGACTTAGAGAGCACTAAGGGCATTTGCACATTCACTTCAGTGGGACTTGCATATCTAGTGTTATTCCCAGGATGGCAGTGGGAAAATGAATGCAGTCAGACTTCCCAGCCATTGAGTTTCCTCTATGCCTGGCCCCAACTCCAAATGGTCCTGAAGGAGCTTTTCTCCAGGGATGTCCTGCCTTGGCCTCATCCTGGTGGGAAATTGTCTATATCTCGGGTACTCTGCCTCACCCTGACTCTTTTGTCCAGTGACCTTGGTGTCACTGAAGCAAAAGTCACAAAGTCTATACAATTCATAGCAAAAATGAAGAGGGCAGACTCAGATAGCACCAGTTCTTCCCTCCCTTTCTGGAGGAGAACACCCAGGCCAGGCCAGGGAAGGGAGTGCTTGCAGGGAGATGGCTGGTGGGCTGACACTGTTCTAGATTTTTTGCATGAGTGTTGCTTGTTTTCTGGGTTTTCCTGATGTCCCTTTCCTGCCTAGCAACCATCTTTCCATGTGGAACACAAGGTAGTGTCCTGGCGCAAAGCTCTTTTTGCAGGTTCTGTGGCAGGTACCAAGGGCAGGCATGAGAGAGGATGTTGCTCTTACTAGGGCCTTGGACAAGTGATGCTCATCCTCCTTTGTTCCAGTTTGTCTCACCTTGAGCCTGGGGCAAGAAGCCCTTTTGCTATCTCCTGCCCAGCATGACTATCAGAGAAAGATTAACCTCATCTTCCTCCTATACCCTCAGACCATCTATGAATCACCTCCCATTAATCCACTGATGACCAAAATTCTGACAGGTGGCTAGCCAACACTTACCTCCATCTGCTTCTTATGTACTAGAATCTTTTATCATTTCATGGTCCTGAATTTAGAGTCTCAGAGTTGGAAGGGACAATTTAAGGGGTTTCAATGATGTTTCTACCCAGTGATGTAGCTGGTGCACCAATCTCTAGCTGGTGCTCATTTAACCCGTTTGAATGCTTCTGGGGATGGTGGATTGACTTCTTTATAAACCAGCTTGTTCCTCCATTCATCAGCCATACATGGTTTTCACTAGCGGGTCCTAATGCTGCGTTCTGAGCCTGTGCAGAGGAGGCAGAGCCTTCTCCACAAGGTAGTTCTTCAGGTGTGTGAAGGTGGCTGTCCTGCCTCCCTTGAGTTTTCCATTTCTACCAGAGCATCTCCATTTATTTCAGCTATTCCTTACCTAATAACTTTTTCAGATCCTCTCCTATTCTCATCACCCTTTCTTTTTTGTCAATATCCCTTTGATAAGAGGATCCCTCCAAAAATGGGTACAGATGGACTTTCATTTTATTTTTTCTGAATATTACACATCTATCAATGCTATCTTAAGTTTTAGAGGCCACATGACACTTTTGACATAAGCCAAGCTCAGCAGATTCAATAGGCTCCTGGGAGTCTTGTCCACTGGGGCCGTCACTGGCATGGACTATAACCACTTAGATGCTTTTTTGAACCTAGATGTAAGTCCTCACAGTAATCCCTTCTGAACTACCTTGCTAATTTCTGCCAGTCTTGCTGGGCAGCAAAGATCTTCTTAGATACTCCTATTGCCAACCAGGGTTTATTGACTCTTTCTACCCTAGTGATATCTGAACATTTTAAGTTTGTCTTTTCTTTATTCAAATCACTGATACTGTTATGCCCGAAACTCCCCCAAGTGGCCCCATCAGACAGTCCGAGACACACTCCGATGTAAAAAGCACGAGGTGAACTTTATTCAGGCCTGCAGGCCTGGACTCTCCTGGCATGCAAGCCGAGGACAAGCGCCGAACCTGGGGTGGGGAAAGGTTTTATGGGGTACAGAAAGCAAGAAGGGTAGGGTTGGGTATGGGTACACTCTTGATTGGTGGTTGATGATTACATTAGTAAAGGAGGATTTGGATTGGTACAGGTGAGGGGTGGGGGATTTCTTAACTGGGGGCTTGAGGTGGTGAAGCCTGATTGGGTAGTTGAAGGAGAATACCTGAATTTCAAGGAAGTAGAAACCTATTACCTATTATGGGAGCTGTTCAAGGAAACTGGTACTTATTGCCTATTATGGCAGCTGTTTAAGGAGACTGAAACCTATTGCCTATTATGGCAGCTGTCTGCTTAAGGTGACTTAATCAATGGCTCAATGGCTGTACAACCAGGGGTGGGGGAGGCAGCAGGGTGCGGCCCTGCGGGTTTACCAGCGGAGGTTAGGGTGGAGGGAGGTGGAGGGGCTAGGAACAGAGTTAATACAGTAAACAACAAAATGGCGCTGGTCTGGCTCTCACAATACAAAAAGTAAGCAGGGATGAGTGTGGTGGCTCATGCCTATAATCTCAATGGTTTGGAAGGCTGAGGTAGGAGGATTGCTTGAGGTCAGGAGATTGAGACTGGCCTGGGAAACATAGAAAGACCCATAGCTCTATAAAAAATTAAAAAGAAAATTAGCCAAGCTAACTAATCTGGGGGCTGAGGTGGGAGGATCTCTTGAGCCCAGGAGTTTGAAGTTGCAGTGAGCTGTGATGATGCCATTGCCCATTAGCTTGGGCAACAGAGCAAGACCTCATCTCTTAAAAAAAAAAAAAAAAAACACATACAAGTTACGAACCAGCGTAGCAGCAAAGGGGAGTGAACCCAAGTGGAATTGATGGGGAAAGAGGAAAATACAGCACAAGAGAAGACAAGGAAACAAAGGATGGGATGGGGAGAGCTGACTAAGCTGGTGGCTGCAGCCAGCACCAAAGCACAAAATCAGCTTTATCTTATAGTATCTGTGCAGGGTTCTCTACAGGGAAGTAGCATAAACAAAAGACATGTTTTTGGTCTTACACTATAATCGGAAAATATAAATGACTTTAATAAAGACAAATCATCTTGTTAATGGTTTCTACTTAACTTCATTAACATATGACAAGAAGTAAGCAGGGAGAGGTGATGAGGATCTCTGCATAGTTAACAAACCAAAGGAAGAACTATGTAACTTAGTGGTTTCTACTCAACTTTGTTAGCATATGACAAGGAGAAGGAAGGGAGAGGATTTCTGCATAGTTAAGTAGACAAAGAAAGGGCTGTGACTTCTGGCAGAGGGAGCATGAAGAAAGGAATATGGCTGTTTGGGGAATGGAGGAGAGGCAGTTGGGGGCTCATTCTCTGAATGTTCCCCTAGCTGTGAGGGCCCTGCCATTCTCACAGCCCACTCTCCACACACACACACATATGCTAGGAAAAGACAGTTGTAAGTGTAGTGCCCGGAATTTCCTGGGACCCCTCCCAAAGAGACAGTCCGAGACACACTCCGCCGTACAAGCACGAGGTGAGCTTTATTCAAGCCCGGGCCTGGACTCTTCCTGGTGGGCACACTGAGGAAGAGCCCCGAACCTGGGGTGTGGGAGGTTTTTATAGCGTACAGAAAGCAAGAAGGGCGGGGTTGGGTATGAGTACACTTTTAATTGGTGGTTAGGGTTTTCTATGGTATGGGTAGGATTTAGATTGGCCCCGGCTGAGGGGTGGGGGATTGCCCAGTGACTATGTAGTGGCCTGACTAGGTGATACAGTCTGATTGGATAGCCGGGCCGTGTGTTTAAGGGGAATACCTGAATTTTAAGGAAACTGAAACTTATTGCCTAAAATGGCAGTTGTCGGGTAAGGTGGCAGCCAGGGACTTATTGCCTAAAATGGCGTTAGCCCGGTTCTCTCAGGGTGTTGCCTTTTGATTGGGTGGCCTGGATCATGCTATTGCAGGGAAATGCCTCTGGGTTACTGGAAACTGAAACTTAAGCTTAAAATGGCGGTGATGGAACTGTGCTGACTCATTGGGCCCAAAATGGTGTCTTAAGATGGCGTCTGTTTGGCTTCCACACAAGCTAATAAGGATCTCCCTTCATTGTCTTGTTAATCAGTTGCCTTAGGTAAAATTATTTCCTTAATTATAAGTCCATTTAGTTCCATGTAGCACAGAAGATAGTGTCAAGCACACTTCAGAAATGCATTCCAATAAATGAATTCCTTGAAAGATTTTAAATACGATCCCCAATCTTTGCCTTCATATGTCATTTTACATAGAAACTATGGCCCAAAATATCAGTCTTTCCTCTGGCAGAGAGGGAGCTAATGATTTGACTTCCTAACCTAGAGCCCAGAGATACTCTGCCACCCACTTGGTGCCCTGAGAATTTCGACTCAAGCATGGGCAGGCGTGGAGCCAACTTCCAGGCACTAGTCCAGAGCCCTGGCTGGGCAGCCCTTCAGAATTCCAAGCATAAATGATGCTGTCACATCTGTTGGAGGGCAGAAATACAGTGATCAAACTCCGTAGCTTGTGTTCCAAGCTGAGTCTTTCTAAATTAGCACCAGGACATCTTCAAGACCACCCCCAGCAACTACATGTCAAAATCTGCCAGCATCAATTTTGTGGGGACCACTACGCCTGAGCCAAGACTGGAAAGTGGTGCTTCTCTGAAAGGAGCCAGGTCCCCATCAGGCCCTGGGGGGTTGATGGCTTAGGGGAGGGAAGCAGGGTGTGCTCATTCTTACTTTTTCATTCTTACTTTTTCCCTGGGGTGGGTTTTCTCCCCCACCTCTCTGATCTTCCCTTTGGGTTATCTTGTCCAAACTCTGTGGGTTTGCTTTTACCTCTTACTCACTGAAATGCTTGCTGCTCCATTTTCTATCATGTTCACCCCTTTTCAAGATGCCAGGATGGTTTATAGGAGAAGTGGGAGCTGTCTTGGGCATCGCTGCCACACTGGAGGAGGGAACTCCAGGGAAGAGGGGCCTGTTTCCATTGAAGAAGAGCTAGGACAAAGGTTCCGTTTCTCTTTCCCAAGAATGAAGTTCCTTTAAAAAACATTCAAAGTATCCCAGTATTACAAAAGTATCCAAAGCAAATATTTTTGTTCACATGGATCACCTTTTGAAAGGTGTAAACCCTCACAAGTGCTCACTGGCTTTGGGCAGGGCAGCCGAGCCCTCCCTGCCGCGAGTGAGGGATCTCCAACTGGATCACGCTATTAGAGGTGAGAACTCACCTCTGAGCTGTTCATTGGGCCTGGTTCGGTTCACCCAGCAGAAATAGCAAGTTTGGCTGAGTCAAAGGGAGAGCAAGAAAATAGAGGGGAGTGGAAAATAAGGCACCTGGGACTCTATTAGAACAGAATCGAGGTGTCATTTTTATAAAGGAAAGTGGAGATTAGACTAAAACGCAAAGCGTAGGTAAGCATAGACTTTTCCAGGAGAATGGAAAAGGATCCTCCTTGCGAGTGAGAGGAGAAGTCACACAAGGCCCATTCACCCTTGTGAGCGCTTCCATCCCAATTCCTTCTACATTCGTCTATAATACTTCCCCAAGGTTCCCCTTAGGCCATCAGATGTTCTGTCCCAGTTTCATTGGTTGTAGATTACCTCAGTTGCCACATAAATCCAATTTCTTTACTCTGTATCAATAATTATTAACTGTTAATTTAGTAATGATGGATGATGTGGCATCTGTTAGTCTTGTGATGTTTATGGCGACCATGTTGTGCATTGTTCTGTGCTGGGGATCTTTATCTTTGTTGAATGGGGGACAGGGGAATCACTGTCTCTGTTTTATGGGGGGATCATTCACTGGCTAGAGGACACAGGTTACAGGTTAGAAGTTACATTTTGCAGGAAGAGCATATACTTGGTTGACTAGGTGATACCCACCCCAAATTCCTCATTTCACTTCAGGGCCCTCTCCAACTTTCTTGTCCAGAAGACCATGATTCTCTTCCACCCCCCCATAGCCCCTTTACTGCCCTTCCATCCCAGATCAGTGCAAGTGGCTTAGTGGTGTGGTGTGGAAGGTGGGTGGGACTCTCACGACCTCTGCTCACCAGGAGAGGGGTCAGCATAAAAATGCTCCCCAGCTCACCCAGGGGTACTTAGCCAGGGGTCCTGGAAGAATGCGGACATCTGTGCCTCCCTTTCCTGTTGAGTGGCCACTTGCTGGGGAAAAAGGAGAGGGGTGGAGGGAGGCGATGGGAGCTGTGAGCTTGCTCCTTCCTCAGAGGAGGACACTGCCTCCACATGGATCGTGGATCATAGCACCTCTTTTTGAGTCTCCAGACTTTCAGGGTAGGATCATCTTCTCTTCGAGGCCTGCCTCTGTTGCCTGGGGCACGTCGGTATATATTTCCCATTTGTTTCCTGCGGGCCTGACTTCTTTTGGACAGCAGTTAGTCCTGCACACCACTACCACCAGCCCACCCTTCCCTCTGAGAGACCCCCGCTCTGCTCTCTTCTTTCTACCTGAAGCCCCTGTCTTACCTTCTCTTCTAGCTGGTCTCATCTTGTAGTACATGTGTAAAGAGACAAGCCTTCTATCTTTAGCATTTCTATTTTCAAAAACTCAGGACAAGGGGCATTTAAAGATAACTTATCGTATGCTTTCTGTTTATAAAACAACCCTTGTTTACTGCAGAAAAAGTTGAAACTACAGATAAGTTTTTTTTAGAATAAAGGAAAGAATGATCAATTCTAATTTGATCACTGTTAACATTTTGGTACAGTTTCTTCTAATCTTTGTGTGCATCTGTGTGTCTGTGCTTGTAAATAAAATAGCATGTACTGTTTGTCTTGTGGCCTGAGCTTTTCACCCATTGATTACTGTGAGGAGGGAGCTATGCTTAGCCTCGCTCTTTGGCACACTGCTTCTAAAACCAAACGGACTGGCGTCCATTTGGCATTCATCCCCTGTCTGTTCAAGACTATTGTTGCTTAGCATTTTGCTTTATAGCTAAGCCACCACTGAGCACCCTCTTCATTTCTCTCTATGTGTTCATGAGAGCCTCTTTCTGTGGCTTGACACCTTGCTCAGGTGTATTTCTTACTGTGGTTTCCAGTGCTGAGAGAGGATCTTCCCCTCTAGGGGAGCCCATTAGTGACTCTTGCTAAACCACCCTGCTTCCCCCATGCCCTCTCTTGATCCTGTGACTGGGAAGATCCTCAGGTCTCATTCCTGGTGAGGAGCAGAGACCCAGATGTCCAAGGGCAAGTGTGGCTCCTCCTGGAAAAGCATCAGCTTTAAAGTTTGATTCATTTTTGCCTTCCTTTAAGAAAGGCTACGGTTTCTGGATAGGGGAACCTAGAGGAGGTGACTACTTGGCTTTTTTCCTCCCAAAAGAAGCCAGTCATTTCTTAAGTGCCAGAGTAAAGCCGAGACCAAGACTAGGAAGTCCAATGGCTGACAAGTAGTCCCTGTCCACAGAGAGTTTAAAACCTAATGAATTGCTATGCATTGTTGGTGGAGAGTTTGTACATTAGAGAAATGTAGTGGGAAAGGGTGGGTATAGGGAGTTGCAGCAGATACAACACTTTTGGAAGAAGCTGGCTTTATAAGGACAAATAGAAGGTAGGTGTGTGTATGTGTGTAGACAGGTGTATATAAGTGTGTGTGAATATATATGTGTGTATATATCTGGAAAGGCAGGAAGGAGAGAGGAGCATCTGATTGATAAAGGCTCAAATTCCAGTTTCTCAATTGCATGCATCATCCACCCACCTATTCATTCGTTCAATTAATAGAGTCTCGTGGAACTTACAGTTTGGTGAGGCCACGGAGTGAACTTGGGCAATTCCACCTTCCATCCTTAATGATAATGATGAAATAAGTAACATCTACCCAGCACTAACAGCTCACATGTACCCTGCTAAGCATTTTGCAAGAATAGTTTCCCACATTCTTTGTAACTTCCCTAGGAAACAGAGGCTTACAGATGAGAAAACTGAGGCTCGGACAATTGAAATAATGACCCAGAGTCAGGTGAGAGAGCCAAGTTCACACTCAAGGTGGTGGCTGGAAGTATACTGAGTATCCAAAGGGGGAGCGGGAGAGGCTCTCAGCAGAGCTCTGTACCTTTTCTAGGGAGGGATTCTTCTAGGACGAGGTGGCTACCACAGACAACAGAAGGCTCTGACCTGGGAAGGTGCCCTGTGCCACCATTTTCTTTATGTGAGATGGCACTGCTTGTCAGAATCTCTTAGTTTCTGGCTGGCTGGGAGAGGTTTCCCAGGCTTGTGTGGGGAGGATTGACATGTTTATGTGGAGGTGATGACTGTGTTGGCTCCCTGAGGAAGAATTAGGATAAGAGCCCAGTTCACTGTTTGGGGACTTGAGTGGAGATTCTCTGGTGGCCTGGAAAAGATGTACATCTTGCAAGTTACTTTTGAAAGTTACCATCCCATGGCAATTTTACTTTATTCTTTTTCCCTTTGCTCATTTGCTACTGCAAACTTCAAGTTACCTACACTGGAGAGTGGTGATTCATCTAAAAGAATGAATTTCTGAGGAGTTCTTCCTCACTTTTGTAATCTTAGCTAAATGTTTTTTTTTTCCTCCCCTGGGATCACCTTCTTTGGAATGTGACCGAGGCAAAACTTAAAGAAAGGTGACTTCCCTGGGATCAATCTGATTAAGGACCCAGGGCTCTTGTTGGTAAGCATGCCTTAGGGGTAAGAGGAGAGGAGGCACATTGTCCCAAAGAAAGGCAGTCCTGGGAGGGGACTTCTCGTGCCTTCCCCAAACACAGCTCTGTCCCTCCACCTCACTTGACTCCCTTTTCTTTCAGTGGGCTTTGCTAAGGGACTGGCCTGAGTATTGCCAGCAGGTAGCTGTTAGAACCCTGGGACTCCACCCCCCCAAACAAATACTGAGTACAAAGAAAGCTGCTTCTGCTTCTCTGGCAGGAGAGTAGGAAGTGACCCCTGGCTTGAGACAGGCTTATGCTACCAAAGTAAACCATCCCTGGGCTGGCTCTGAAATTAGCCAGTTCCCCATCTCTTTATGATTAATCTTTTTATTCCCGGGACCATTAAATTGGAATGCCGTGATCATTCAGATTCAACTAATGTTTATTTTATGAAGTAGCTACCATGAGCCAAGCACTGGACCAGGGCTTTTGCATAAGTAGGTCACTTAGTCATTTAAAGAACAAAGGGCTTAGAATTTACCTTTGCATGATCTATGAGGGAAGGGTTTACCAGGCCCCTGAGTGCTGCATGTGAGACTGCCAGGGGAGGTTTTAACCTACTTAACAGGATAAACTGCTCCCCAGAAGCCTACCGGTACTTCATAAGCACTCCCTTGTGTGGGCAAAACTGGCCCCTGAGACAAGGCCACCCAGGACACAGAGCCAGCAGGACTAGATTCCATGTCTGGGTGTGCACTGAACCGGCCACGTCCCTGTCATTGCAAGGTATTGTCTACTCCCCATTTCTCCACCTTGTCCACAGAGCTAGCAGGAGCCCTTTGCAAAGCCTCATGAGCAAAGTATATACTGTGCCCACATTTGTGTAAAAAAGAGAGAAAATCAGAATAAGTGTGCACACACATCTGTCTTCCCTTCGATATTCATAAAGACATTCTATAAGATTATTCAGAAATTTTCCACTAGTCACTATGGGGAAAGGAGAGGGAAGGATGAGAACTGGGCAGGTGAGGCACAGATGGGAGAAAGACTCCTCACCAGGGATATGTTACCAGACGAAGAGGGCCTGGCCGCCCATCACTGTCTAGCCAATATGCAGAGATGGGGTTTAGGTCTGAACAAGCTTTTGACAGTGATTCTGGAGAACAGTGAGAGTAGCCTCTCAATTCTGTTTTGCCTCAGTTACAAATCTTAGAGTTTTATAATGGGAATCCAAGGAAACAGACCTAGAAAATTTTAACTTTATCTGATAGGAAGGAATATCAAAGTAGATTTCATTCTGACAATGCAAAATGTTTAAGCAACAGAAAGGTAATTTTCACTAAGCAAAATATTTAAGAGGCTCATTAAAGAAAACATCATATCATCAAAGTGACTTTTATTGCTATCACAATGCCTGTTGTCTATGAGTGCCTGCTTCCTCAAGTCTCCGGAGGTAAACATCCTTACAGTCACGGAAGACTTCAACTAGGTAATCACAGAAGGTGTGTGCGGAGGGCTGAGCAGACTAGGTCAGCGCTACTGCTTCAGCTTAGCTTCTCAGATTCCATCTTGTAGGCCACCTTTCTGGCTTCAAATGTATATATATATATATTTGAGCCATTGCCTTTTTAACAGTTAAATTGACTCCTGAAATCTAGACATAATACTCAGCAGAACTTCCAGACAAAAAGGAAGTTATATTGGCACACCTGGTCTACCATACCAACACTGCTTCTTTGTGATGGTCAGTTTTCTTTCTAAGTGCTCCCGAACTCAAACTATCTTTAAATCGTTCACTTCTAGACTCTTGGCCAGGGTGGATGACTATGCCTCAGTGCCAGGTCACTGGCAGAGAATTTCTATGTATTGGGTCTCTCCTGCTTTCTCTACCTCCTTGCCCCGAGAACACGTGTGTACACACAAGTGTGTGTGCCTCCCCTGCCTACTCATATGAGTTCACTCCCTCAACCAGGGAGCTGACTTCCAGGGGTCTTCCACACTAAGCTCAGGTTTAACCGGAAAGAAAAGGAGCCTAAGCCAGCATTTACGAACCTGATTCTTCCACCCAAGATCTTTGCTTTTCAAACCAAGAATGTTCTGAAAGACACAATCTGCAGGATGTTAGAAAGCTTCTGAACATAGTCCCCACCTCCACCAGGCATGATCAGCCTCCCTGAGAATGCTCTGACAATACAACATGCCTTGTGCACAGACCACAATTATAGAGCTCGGGTTTGACTTTTTTTCCCAGTGCCTTAAAGTCTATGTATTTTTACATTTTCCTGGATTGGAGGAGGGGGGCGTGGTTATGGGTTTGGCTCTACTTAGCTGCTTTGAGTAGACCCGTAAGTGTTTTGGTGCAGGGGAACTCAGGCATGGCTTAGAGACTAGGATGGAACTTAAGGTGGAAATTTGGATGAAACCTTGAGCGCTGTACTCGATGTGTGAGGACGAGGCATGTCAGGCCACAGGCACCAGTGGGAGTTTCTGAGGTTGCAGAAATGCTGGGCAATGTTTCCCAAGCTCCCTTGGTGCATTCTGGTTTGGCCGACCCATGTGTTGTGCAAAGAGCTCAAGACAAAGTTAACACGTGGGAAGAGAAAATACAACCCATTTGTGACTTTATCTTCATAGATGGGGGGAGACTTCCAGGGCATGGGCTTGGCAGATTATGTCATAATAAAGAAAATGGTTGAATACATCTCCAGGCTTTCCAGTATTATGGTGTCACTTGGACTTTGTTATTTTTCCCAGGCAGGGGTTATTTGGAGAAAACTGTATACGTCTCAGGGTTGAACTTTCAAACAAATGCAAGCTGTAGGCAGCCCCAGCGCTACAGATGGGCATGTCCCCAGGGTGCCCTTAGAGAAGTGTGGCTCTCTTTTTGCTCTACTTCGTTTGCCCCCTCTAACCTCACTCCCCCTCACATACTAGTGCGTACACACACACACACACACACACACACACACACACTGAGTTGCTTCTTTTGCAGAGAAGATGAGGAAAGCTCTCTCTCTCTTCACTCCAGAGCAATTCCCTTTGAGGGCAAAGACTGATGATCTTCTTGTCTCTTCATGCAGTTTGCTAATAAATTAAAAATTATTGTTGTGAGTGGTCTTGAGGAAGTTGCTGGGGGAGCCCTGTGTGTTATGTACACCTTTGCAAACTCTAGCAGTCCCTGCCCAGTGCCTTTGGGGACCAAGCAGATGTTAATAGATGATGAACCCCTGTATTTCTTGAATGTTTCATAATGATATGTAGAAAGAGGTCCTTGGCACAGGAAGGGAAGGTGGAGAAGTACTTTCCCTGGACACTTTCTTTCTTTGCAGTGATCCACCTACTGTGGACACAAACCTGGGCCTTTGAAGAGCCCCTTTGTGGGGGCAAGTGTGGTTCTGGGTGGGCAGGTACCAGCCATACACCACAGTGTGGGAAGCTGTGGAGTGTGGGGAGTTGCATGAAGGTAGGGAACCTGGCTTCTAGACACGCTCTGCCTCCAACATTCTGAGAAAATCTGTGTCTCTGGAGCTCTGAGCCTGGGTTTCCTACGAGTAAAGTTAGACTAGGAAGACCCACCTCATGTAGTTGCCAAGAGGATTGCTTTACATACATATTTCATTACAGAACACTCAAATGTGCACAGAAATAGGAAAAATAGTACAGTGGACCTTCATGTTCTCATACTTAACTTCAATAATTATTAACTGTTTGTCAGTCTTGTGTCATCTGTAGCCCACTCTGAACCCCTCCCCATTACTGCCCCTCAACATCAGAGTATGAGGATTCTGGGGATGAGACAAGGGTGTGCCGAACATACAGCATGTGCCTAGGAAGTGTTGGTGGAGCCCGAGCCTATTACAGCACCAGCTGTGTATTTATCACCTCCTGGCATGTCTGTGGAGTGGCTACATGGCAGAGCATTTCTCTCTACCTTACAGATGAGACAGTTCAGTCTCGTGTCAAGTGACTTGTCTAAGATCACGTAGCCGCTGGGAAAATGGGACTGTCACTGGAGCCGTGTCTCCCAGTTCCCTCATGTGTGCTCTTGGCTCTATGCTCTGCCGCCTCTGTGTTGATTTTTCCTTTTGGATGTCTTCTTAGAGAGGAACAGGAGACTTGTAAAATTTTATATGGGCTCACAGTTTAAAGAGAACCTGTTTATGGGGCTGTAATAGTCATGTATTCATGGACACAACTACTTGTGTCTGCGAGGGACCAGGGAATGTACTTTAATTCATCAACACCCAGTGCATTACTTTCTGCTCTGATTGCCAGACAGTGGAAGATGCATGAGATTATTGCTCCCATGGTGCTCAAAATAACATGCACCAAGACTCATGGACAACCAAACAGAGCTGAAGGCGAGTGGTGGCAACAGCAGGAACCAAGTGCTGAGGGTGCATGGAGAAAGTTGTTCAGCTCCCAGCTGCTGTCTCCATTAAGGATTATTACTATTTCCAAAAATTGTGGCCCTGGTACAGTAGCAATTTGTGTTTGCATTTACACAGTCCTAAAGCCTAAAAGCTGATTACTAGGTTTAAGGATATCCCTGTAATCTTTTCATGAACTGGGAGTCCTCATTAGGTCAGTGTAACAGATGATGAGATTAAGGATGGCTACACCAGCAGAGGTGCTGTCTACTAGTTTACAAATCAGTCTTAACACAGTGAAAGTATCAGCCACCTGTGAAGAGCCAGCCAACTGTGAAGTTAGGGGGTCTGGTCCACAAAAGACCACTCTCACTTCTGACACCAATTACAAGTTTAGTGGTCTCAATAATTTGTTGGAAGGTACTCACAGAATTCACTGAAATCTGCTCTGCTCGAGGTTATGGTTTATTACAGAGAAGGAATACAAGTTCCTTCTTCAGCCAAGGGAAGACGTGCATAGGGTGGAATCCAAGAAAGTATCTAATACAGACCTTTTCTTGTCCTCTCTCTGATGAGTCCAGATAGTGTTAACCTCTCAGCATCAGTGTGTGACAGTCTGCTCAGAGTATTGCCAACCTGCGGAACTCACTTGAGCTTTGGTGTCCAGAGTTTACTGGAACTTGATCACATAACCACCTGCAGGGTTGATCTTTAATTAATAGTCCTTGTGGGGGTAGAATTGATGTAGCATGTCCCAAAGCCCCCATCTACACAGTGTTGTTAGAGTGTCCAGTGACCAAAGCCCCCATGAAAACAAAGACACTCCCGTCAAGCAGGACATTCTATGGCTTGGAGATCCCTTCCTTGTAGCTGAGGGGAGCGACCAGCGACTAGGAAGCTGCTCTTTGGTTAAGGTTACTTCTTCACTATACAGCCACCAAAGAATCCTCATCTGAAAATTTATCAGTGGCCAGGCCAGGTGTAGTGGCTCATAACTGTAATCCTAGCACCCTGGCGGGCCAAGGTGGTAAGATTGTTTGAGGTCAGGAATTTGAGACCACTCTGACCAAAGCAAGACTCCATCTCTACTAAAAATAGAAAAATTAGCCAGGCATGGTGGTGGATGCCTGTAGTCCCAGCTACTCAGGAGGCTGAGGGAGAGGATTGCTTGAGCCTTGGAGTTTGAGGTTGTTGTGAGCTAAGCTGAGGCCATGAGTCTGTCTCAGAAGAAAGGGAAAAATATATTTATGTCAGTGGCCAGCTTTCAGAGACCATGGGGAAGAAAGGAGGTGGGTGTAACCATTAGGAGTTTAAACAATTTGTTTTCCTTTGGGCTTGGGAAAGGTCAAAGAGCAAGTAAGTTGCAGAGCTCAGACTAGAACCTCCTTTTGAAAGTGCTTCCTCAACGTGAACTTCCGAGGCATCGCAGGGGTACCAGCCTGATATTTCCTCCCCGGACTCAAGAGAGGCTGAAGGAGCAGGGCAGTGAGGATGGGCCCTAAGGAGACAGCAGAATTTGATGCTCTCATTCCTTTCCTTCTCTCTTCTTCCCTCCTCTCCCCCTCAGCATGTACTGATGGCATAGGATGGATGAAGGGGAAGGAAGGGAAGTCCTCTGGTTTCTATTACAGATCTGTTCTCTTCTTTCTTTGAGGTTGCTTGCTCTTTTCAGAGAGTAAGTTTCCCTTCTTCTCAAACTCAGCCTGCAGTGATTGTCAGGAGATGATCCACACATAGCACGTCCTCTATAAATTCTGATCCAGCTTGTGTGGGATCCTAGAGAGCCCGTGCCCAGGGCCTGGGTGTGGATGGATGAAGATGAGGGCAAGGAAAGGGTGAGCTCTCACATCAAGATGTGCATTTTGCTCTCTAAGTACAAGGCCTGGAAGCCAACTCCAGCCACTTCTGGGAATCAAGCATTTGAGATGACTTGAGCTCACTGGAAAAAATCCCCCCACTGGCGACACAGGAAGGTGGCTCTGTACCCTGTGGTGTAGAGCAGCAAGCCTGGCAGGAGCAGCTGAGGCTGCAAATTCCCTGGTCGTCACTCCCCAACCACGCAGTGAGTCAGCCAGAGTGCAACAAGATGATGTGTTGATTCCCTGGGTTGGGGTGGCTGCAGAGTGGAGAAGTTCCCCAGGGGAGCCTACCGCTCTGTCACCACTGGCTCCTGGCTCTTGGCTCCATGTGGGAGAGACAGGGCCCATTGCTCTTTCTGGGGCAGCAAATCAAACCCCTCCATGTGCAGCGGTATTCATCTCTGGGTTGCTTCTGCTGGTCTGTTGCTTTTTTTAGGAAGACAACTATGAGAGGGAGGGAGAAGGAAGTACAGATGGATACACTTCCTGATGCAGAAGTGAGGACTGAGAAGCAGAAGGTAGAGATCAAGGCTGGCAGTTAGCAACAGAGTCTGAAGTAGAGGACATGAAACTATAATAACCACAAGGATGGGTCCCTGTCCTGGGGCAGTAGCAGTTTAAGATGCAGAGCTGGGAGACAGAATGAGAAGATCCCAGCGATGGGAGCAAGGGAGGGCAGTGGCCATCTCTTAAGGTGTAACTTGTTGACCAAATTCATCACTTCTCAGAGGTCTACACTCCTTGTATCCTCTGTGTTTCTTGGGAAAGACCAGAAGTGAAGGTCCACAAAGAACATCCCTCTGATACAAGGAGATTAGGATCAAATCATTTGTTCTTGCATGAAGCAAAAAATCAAACCAAACCAAACCAGACCAAACAAAACAAAACAAAAAACCTTTCTGAGAACTAGAAGTCCTGGCTCTGGACTTAGGTCAGGTGATGGGGTAAAACAACTTTTCTCAAATTACCATGGGATTAGATATTTAGCCAACCAAAAATGCTGTTATCAAATAAATTGGTGAATGCTGCACTAAACTGAGAATACTACAGGACTTCTCAGAGCCTTTATATACATATGAATTGGCATAGTAAATTTCCTAAAGTAGAGAGAGATGGTGTGTATGGAATGTCTGTTAGTACTTGGAAAATTCAGTTTTCTAAAGAGCACAGAATGCAGTATGGGAAATGTGGAGGGGATTAAAAGAACATGGAGTTGGAGTCATTCAGGTTTGTGTTAAAATCCCTGCTCAGCTATTTACTAGTGTACTAGTGCAACCCTGGCCAAGCACCTAACCTTCTTGGGTCTTAATTTCCTTATGTATAAAATGAGACTAATAATTCCTGACTCATGAAGTTATTGTAGGAGCGCATGAGTTCAAATACATAAAGCATCTTGAAAACTGCTCATTATATAGTAAGCACCTAATAAATGATGGCTGGGTGCATGGATAGATGGGTGGACAGGTGGATGGTTTGAGCTGTCATTCTTGGACCACTACCTTACCTAGGCAGGGTCACTGGGCTGGGGTACACTCAGACCACTGAGCGTGAGTGTGTGTCTATGCACATGCACGTGTGAGTGCAGGGCATCCAAACAAACATTCATGCATGAATTTTCCCAGATGTTTTCCAAAGACATATACAATAGGAGCTCTTCCCCTATACTTTCAAAATGTCTTGGCTGTGCTTAAGTCACAGCAACTACTCCATTGCACTATAATGGTTTTGTTATTCATCTGTCTCATGACACTGAGAGTCCTGGGGCACAAAGGCCACAGTACGGTCCCTGGAACATAATGGTTGCTTGTAAAGTCACTGTGTATGCCCCGCAACTATCTGGGCAGGGAGGGCTACTGTACTAGTGCCTTGAGAGGCACTACAACCTGTCAGTGCATCTTATCCCCTCCTAAAGGTCACAACTAATTCTTCTGAACTCAGCACCAACTGGGGAGCTGGAGGGGGCTGATGACGAGGCTGGTGTCTGGAGTACGGTGAAATGAGTTCTGGGAGCTGCAGTGGGGCAGAGGGCCCTCCCATGGGGCACTGTGGGGGAGGGCCTCGGTCTCTTGGTCCCAGGTCCTTTCCTTCCTTGCCACTTGGGACGGTGGGTAGTCACACACAGAAGCTGCCCTGGGTCTAAGTTGGATTCACAGATTTGCCTGGTCCCCTGGGACCTGCACAGACTTTAGTTTTCTGTATGCAGAGGCTTGTTCTGGGGGAAAGGGAGGGACTGGGCAGAGACTCTTTCTGCTCATTCACCCACAGAGCGACCATGCTCCCTCTTCTTCCTACACTTCCCTCACTTTCTGGATTCTTCTTTTTGGCTTCCCTTTCCTCTCTATGCCAGGGTTTGTTGAATCAAGGCATGTTCAGCTGAAGCTGGGCATGCCAAGGGCACAGACCCCTGCCACTGTCCTGTGGTAAGCTGGGTGTGACAAGAACAAACCTTTGCCATGGTCCTGTGGCAAGTGAGGTATGCCAAGACCTCTGCCCCTGTCCTATGGCTCTGGTTGGGATGCCCTCAGCCTGGCAGGACAAAGCAGACTCCTGGTTATGGAGAGCACTGAGCCCAGGGAAAAAGCAGGAGTGTCCAGGGCCTGGTTTTACCTCCCCTGCAGTCCATGCAGGAAGAAAGGATCCTTTCTAGGGGTCATTTCACCTGCCCCTTTCAGAACTGTGCCCTGAGCGGGATGTGTTACAGTAGCTCTGGTGTGCCTCTAGGAAGCGCCAGAGCCCAGCTTCGAAATCATTTTGTTCTCCTGAAACCTAATGGAGGACTCCTCCCTGGAGTGGTGTTTCCCAGGCTTGGGGACAACTAGGGAGTGGCTGGGGAGTGCTCCCCAACTTTCCTTGTTGGAGTCCCTGTCTTTTGTTCTGGCCCCTTGTTTTTGATGAAGAGCAAGTAGCTGCCTTTCTCAATTAGTTAACCAAATCTGAAACCAAACCAGTAAACATCGCATGCTAGAGTTCAGTGTTACCAGATACCATAATGAAGTCTAATTGCAATATCTTTTCTTGCCAGTTTACTATTGTTGCAAGTTGCTGAAAATTGTTCCTTCTGCAGTCTTAGTTAAAAACAAACATTATTTTGGATGTATGTCGTCTGCTCCCTGGTATGACAGTGAAGACTCTGTCTGTGGGTGAGGCCAGAACTGATTGATGTCGTTAGCAAAACAATGAACAATGTTCCCGTACTTTTCTGACCAGAGCACATGGGTGTTGGCAAGACTCATTATTTATTCATATACATGTGAAGTCAATTTCAAAGCACACAATCTTCAAACAGAAATTACCAACACATTTCAAAATGTCATTTTTATTTTTGCACTGAGCAGCCTGCCACCTCTGCTTTTGAACAGAGGCCAGTGACTGTCTTGTAAGATGTAAGATCTAAAGGTGCCTGTTAAAGTGCTTTGCATGTAGTGGGGAACCTTAAAGCCCCCTAAATTCTCAAAATTGGAGGTAACTGCATAGGTCTCCTCTCTGGCATGTCAAACAAAAGGTTTGGAAGTCAGACCAGCTTGGGTCAGTGGTGTCCACGTGGCAGGCAGCACTCCCACCTCGGTTTTTGTCTTTTTTTACTCAGGAGCTGCCAAGATAGTGCAGTGGGTCTGACGCTCACCCCTGGACTCTGGGGTAATAGACGTCTGCTGGGCCCTGTCATCAATGTAAGAGCAGAGCAGGTACAGAGGGGAGCCTGTGGCAGTTGCTGGGGCCACAGTGCTGCTGACATGGTGGATTCCATGTTGACACTCTGTGCATGAAGGAATTGTCTTCAAGTTTTTCTCCACCCTGTGAGCTCCTCTGAGGGAATCTGCTCATGGAGGGACAAGCCACAGGAATATAGGCCCTGGGGCACAAACAGCGGGTGAGAGGCAGAGAGTCTTGAAAAACAATGTTTCCCAATGTGGGCTGGTTTTCAGCCCTGCTGGAAAAGCATTTCAAACTTTCACCATCTGAGATTCTGAGCTGGTAGATCTGAAGGGGGAGGGCTTGGAGTCAGTGTATTTCCAAAACCTCCTTTGTGATTCTGATGATTGGCTACTGTAGGACCCAGTGGCATTGGCCTCATGTCTGGTTCTAATTCAGCCTCCCACGGTAGCAGCCTGTCTTCTCCGTGGCCTGAGCCTCCCGGGGTACTGGACCTCAGCTCTCTTCTTCCCCTCCTCCAGGGTTGGTGGGCTGCCCTCCCAGCTCCCCACCCACCCCTAGCACAGAGAAGTGGGGACACTTCTTAGAAAGTCATCAGGGTACAGAGGGGAACATCAGGGGCCAGACGGGAACAGAGAGCCTCCCAGAAATTTCTTTCCACATTTATTTAGTAGGAAAACTAATTATAGGAATGGGGAGCAATGCGCCCAAAGAAAACTAGAATAAGAGGGGACTTCACTTGGAACTTCAGGTCTGTAAATAAATGCCCTAGAGATCATCTTTCTGTAAGGAAAAGGACACGAATGAAACAGAGGCCTAAGGATTAGACTGAGTCACCTGGAGGGACAAGAAGCAGCAGGAGAAGTCTGACAGGGATAGGCGTAGGAGCGCAGTGGTGGAGGCCCTCACAGTCAGCACGGATGGCTCACGGCCAGCTAGTGCACCCAGGGACAGAGGGCAGATTAGATCACAGCATGGTACATGGGCTGAGCCTCACCGAATCTCATATGAGAAAAGCTGTCCTTACCCGCATGCATCTGTGGGGCACACTGTTGACTACTTTTCTTAAAGCATTCAGAGCTTGCCATGAAGCATTTGTATTTGCCCTTGCATCTCCCTCCCATCTAAGAGAGACCCTCATTGGTGTGTAACCTCAGGCAGTGGCCCCAAATTATTTTATAGGCTTTTCCTGGTAAAACTAGATCTGAGCTACCTAGTAACCAAATGCCTAATCCCCATCTTCTGAGCGCTGGACACTACCAGCACGAGTGAGGCTGTTGTTTCCAAACTGATACCCACTCCCTGAAGCCTCCTGCCAGTGAACCCCATGAGCTAGGTAATCTGTGCACTGGATTTGTGCTGACGAGATGTGGGGACTCCCTGACTTCATGGAGCTGATGTTTTCCTGAAGGAGACAGATAGGAGGTAGAACATGCTCATTGGAGAGATAAGGCTAGAACTGAATGGTAGACCAAGGGTACAGTCAGGGCAGCAGGTAGGAGTCAGGTCAGGTCTTCCTCTGGAAACTGGCTCAGCACGTGCAAGTCCTTCTTACTCCTGGAGCTGGAGTAGAAATGGGGTGGGCTGGGGGACAGATGATATTAAGTTTTGGAGGCCTCACTTAGATGTGTTCTAAGTCCATGGTCATTTGTCTTAAGGTATTTATGTGATGTTCTAGGTGAGTTTGTGTATCAAGGGTTCACTCATACAGATGTTCCTTGAGTCATGATTGGGTTATGCCCCTATAAACTCATGTCATGTTGAAAATACTGTAAGTTTTGAAAATGCATTTGATACCATGATAAACCCATTTCAAAGTAAAAAATCATACCATTGTAAGTCAGGAAGCTCCTGCAGCTCTAATTGGAGGTGCTGATGGTGTCAGCCCAGCCCCTGCCATTTCTTTTTTCCATTTTTTAAATTTTAGATTAATATGGTGGTACATAAGATTGGGTTATATTCAGTCTGATGAAAATATTTAAAATTTTTTATACCATAAAAATGGTATATAAAACCAGCACAGTGTACCCCATGATTGCATTAATATACACAGCTATGATTTAATAATAATTAAAAAAAAGATTGGGTTACGTTGTTTGCATTTGTAAGGTAAAGTCAGCATTGTAGTGTCCTTCACCCAGAGGTGTGCCATATACACCTACATTGTACTCATTGGGTGGGAGCTTATCCAATCCCCTTCCCTCTACCCCCTTATTGAATTTAATTTAGTTTTTCTGTCATGTGGACCTGTAGTTGTTCATCTACTTAGTTTCAACTTAGTATGGAGTACATGAGATGCTTAATTTTCCATTCTCATGATACTTCACTTAGGAGAATGTTCTCCAGACCCATCCAGGCTGTTGCAGAAGATACAGTCTTCACCTTTTTATGGATAAATAGTATTCAATGGTATAAGTATACCATAGTTTATTAATCCATCCATGGGTTGATGGGCACTTGAGTTGTTTCCACATCTTTGTGACTGTGGATTGAGCTGAGATAAACATTCTAGTGTGAATGTCCTTACAGTAAAATGATTTTTTTTTCCTCTTTTAGATAGATACCTAGTAATGGGATTGCAGGATCAAATGGAAGGTCCACTTTTATTTTTTTGAGGAGTCTCCTTATGTCTTGCCATAGAAGCTGTACTGCTTTGCAGTCCCACCGACAGTGCATCAGTGTTCTCTTCTCTCTGCATCCTCCTTTCATAGACAAGGAGGCCTGGAGAGGGACAAGGACTCACTGCCTAGGCTCTCACACCTCATCAGGAGCTGTGGCTCAAGCTCATTTTACCACCAGCACCACATGGAAGGGCCTCCCTGTAAGAAAGTGAGTGAGGAGGAGCTGTCACCAGCACAGGGCCTGTGATAGGACAACAGGGATTGGGGGAACAACAATGGACAGACAGAAGCTCAGTCTAGTGCTGGACGGGATGGGTGGGTGGCAAGGCAGCTTGCTGGGAACAGTGAAATGGCAGCTTGCTGGGAACAGTGAAATGGCAGCTCTCTGGGGAGCCACAGTAAGCAGACAGAGTAATTGGGGAGGGGAGAGGGAGCCAGAGTGTTTTTCTGTGTCTGCTAGGAAAACCAAGCTGTGGGAGGAATAAAGAATATTTTCCATTTTAGCCACAAATTGCACTGTATTCTATCCTGGGCTTGAGGCATGCCTGTAGACTTAGGTGCCGTGCCACGTGACTGCCTCGTGGCTTTTTGCTACAATCTTCTCCTGGCCCGAGGCCCTGTCTTTCTCTGTTTCTAGAAGGTGCTGAGGGTCAGTCATGGGCGAGAGCACAGGGCTGAGGGGCAGGACTTGGGGATGTAGCTCCAGGGAGGCTATGAGGCTTCCTGCTGATCTCATGGCAAGAGCTCACCCCTGATAGAAGGAGAGACAAGTGGTCAAATGTTTACCTCACTCTTCTGATGAGGTCAGGAAGGCTTCCTGGAGGAAAGAACTAAAGAGAGAAAGACAGAGAATAAGATGAAGTTGGCGGAATCCCTCCTGCTAGAGTAGGTGCTATTTGTGAGATGTCTTATTTATTTTGGATAGGTACACTAATGGGATTGCAGGATAAAATGGAAGGTCCACTTTCATTTCTTTGAGGAGTCTCCTTACCCAAAGAAGGGCTGAGGCTCACCAGCAGCTGTTTCTGAGGGGAGTGTGGGACCAGGATGAGGTCATGCAGGATGGCTGTGTGGCTTTGGAATGGGAAGAGCAGCCCCTGGTTCTGTGCTATGGAAGCATTGCCCACATAGAAATTGGGTTTCCTTTTCACTTTGACAAGGAAGCTTTACCTAATGCATCCTAGTTGGGGCGGAGTTCCTGGTGGATGAAGCAATGATGATGACACTGATGGTGATAATGTTGAGTAACAAGTATTGGGCTCTAACTATGTGTCGGGCACAGTTCTACATGGGTTCCATGTATTACCTCATTTCATCTTCATAGTAGCAATCTTGTGCTATTGGGAAATTTTTCAGTCTCCTTTTCATGGATGAGGAAATGGAAGTGTAGAGAAGGCAGTGACATGCTTGAGGTCACATGGTCACTAACTACTGGGAATCAAACCCAGACACAGGATCCCTGGGGCACCACTGGGTCCCCCAACCAGGCTGATGGGGAGCCCAGCTCTGGCAGGGAATATGATAAAGGGGGAGAGAATCAGGAGAGAAAGATAAATGAGAAAAGAATGTTTTCTCTTTATGGCCCCATGTCATGGATGGTGCTGGTCTCAGCCCTAAGCCTCACTATCTCTTTCTCCTTTGTTTCCCTCAATGTAGGCATATATGTGGAGGGCTGAGATGGCCTGCAGATCATGGCATGACTCCTATCAGTTTATAGCTTTCATTTATTTCGTGAAAGCAGCCCGAATCCTATCCCTGCCCTCTGACACATGCCATTCTATGTGTGGCTGAATGTATGACACGGCTACCTGAATTATTATTCCTCACCTGAAATTGCCTTGAGGTATCCCCCATATCAAGGTGATTGATGCACACAGTGGCTAACAAAAATGCATAAAGGTCATTAACCCTGAGACCTGCAGCCACATGAGACCAGGCTGTCACCCAGCATTTCCTCCTGAAGCCCAGGAGCACCTGGGTTTTCCTGACTTCCTTCTCTGACAGTGTCCGAAGGACCCTTAAGTGGAAAGCGCTCTTCTTTGCACTATCTCCTTAGTGTTTCATCCCTTCCCCAGCCCCTCTCTTTGGTGTCTTCTTCCACCTGTTTACATCTCCATTCAGTCTGGGAAGTCCCGCCATGTCCTGGAGGCATGCACACAGGGCCGCAGCTGGGCTGCCTGCCTCGCTTTGGGAGTTGTGTTTGTCACCGGGACATTGAACAAGCTGTTGCTGTTTGACCCTTTCTCAGAGACAGTTGAACCTGGCATAAGACTTGTTTGTTTTTTGAGTCCTCTGCTTGGCCTCCTCTTCTTTAAGTCAGTCTCTCAATCCCATCCTGTTGTGGGGCCTCTTCTCTGGGACCAGTTCTCTTCTGTCAAGCACTTTAGCCAGTCTTGGTTTATCAAGGTCATTTTTGGAAATAGGCAGATCCCCCAAGAGATTGCTCCCATCCCTAATTCCCCAGATATTGTCCCTGACCACAGGGGTTTCACTTCAGTCACCTCCTGATCCAGACAAGACCTCCATCTGCTGCACCAGTTGGATCTCCTGTCCCAGGAAGTCAGGGCAGGTAGAGGAATCCTGAAGACAAGGAAGTGGAGGTGGCCATTTCGTTCCTACCTACCGCTGGCCTTAGTGAATTCCAACAATGGCTAGGCCATGCCCTGCTTGCCTCTTGTGCAGAAAGGAATCTAGGTAATGCTGGTTGGGTGTCACCAAGATTGTTTTCAGAATTGAGGCTTGTTAACCCGATGGGAGACACATTGAGTGAATTAACATTAATGGAGCTTACACACATACCTGACACTGTGCCCACGTGCAGGCAAAGGGAGGTAAATAAAACAAGGCCTCTGCTCTCCTGCAACTGAGTCCAGGAAGGGAAAACACAAGACATTTGACAGTTTCAGAGGAGGGTGATGAGTCTGGAGATGTGCAGGGGCTGAGCTAAGCACCCACCAGAGGAGTGGGGAGGAGGGCACACTGGGAGAATGTCTAAGGAGGTGGCTCCGCAGCCCTTGGAGCTAAGGAAGATGAATGCGTGGGAAGAAATAACCCAGCAAATGCCACTGTTTCAGGCTTTGCCTGCTCAAAGGGTCATGGTTAAGTTTACAGAGTTAGGATATAAAAGAAGACTTAAGGGACAAGATGATTTGTTCCTCCTGGGACACTTGCACTTAGGACAGACATCCCACCAAAGGTGTTCACTAGGTGGTTGGACAAGTAAGGTTGGAGCTTAGCGGGGGGTCTGAGCTGATGATAAGAGTCTGAGAGTCTTCACTGAGGTGGTCAATAAAGCCATGCTATTAGCCAAGAAGAGTATAATGGGGGATTGCTGCTATTAAATGCAGCTTCAGTCTTTTGTTCCCTCCAGCTTCTTAAGAAAGCAAACTACAGAGGCCTCTCTCCTCACCTGCCACCCACCCCTCATTGTCTGCTATCTTGGCCTTGCTCTCACTATCCCTCAAGACTTTAGGTCACAGATGATCTTAATGGCAAATACTGCTCTTAACTTCTTTGGTCTCTCTGACAAGAGGACTTATGTCCCTGTCTTCAAATTTTCCTCCCTAAGCTTTGATCTCACTGTCTCTTATGCTTTCCTTTCTACATTGCAGCTACTCCTTGACCCACGTACTTGTCAGAGGACAGAGCTCTGCAGAGGCAGCATCCCATGAGAGGCTGTGAGTGCAGGGCACTAGACTCGGATATGTTGGATTCCAGAGCTGCAGCTTACTAGCTAGTGAGCAAATTCCACAACCTTCTGGAACCTTCTGCTTCAGTGGAGATAATAATCATACTTCCAGGAATATGGCAAGAATTAAATGGGATCCGTTTAAGATATTTAGTTGATTCCCAGTCACATCATTAGCCATTTGTTAATAAAAGGGAAGGTTCTTATTCGTTGGTGTGTTTGTAGGCTGAATGGTAACAGCCAGCAGACCTGGTCCTCTGACCAGCAGTGTCAGCATCACCAGCGCTCACTTTACCTGGGAACTTGTTAGAAATGCACATTCTCAGGCTTCCTTCCAGACTTACTGAATCAGAATCTTTAGGGATAGAGCCCAGAAGTCGATCTGTTTTAACAAGTCCTTGCAGGTGAACTTGAGGGTGCCACTGAAGTCTGAAAACACTGGTTTAAAATAAAGGAGAGCAAAGTCCTTGAAGAGAGGCTGAGTTAGAGGAAAAGAGGACAAGCTGGCAGTCAAAGGGGGGAGAGGGACAGATGCCTAAATGAGACAGGAAGTTCTGTGAGAAGAAGTTGAGAGTCTCAGAGGATAATCTTGATTTTTTTTTTCTCTTGGCAAATACAGTGAGGTTATGTAATGAACATGAGGGAAGGGATAGGAGGGCAGGTACTAGCAGAGAGGGACCAGTTTGGAAGCAACTGATAGGAGATGGGAGAAAAGTGAGAAGTGTTACTGGCCAGAGATGGGGGCACAGCTGAGGTTGCTGGTTATGACTTTAGGGGCACTGATCACATGCATCTGATGCATGAGGTTGCGTGGTGCTCAGAACCCCATATCTACTTATAGAGACGTGGGATGACTATTCTGATTGAACACAGGTGCCATGGTGAGGACTCCTGGGGAAAACTCAGGCAGGGAAGCCTGTGTGTGACACTGAGCCTGACTGCAGTGATGGGTCAGGCATCTGTGCTGAGTAGGGTGGGACCGACCCAAAGAGAACCAGTGGCTTGGGAGGGCACAGAGCATATAAGAGACTGGAAATAAGAGAGTGAGAGTGGCAGAGGAGTAAAGTGAAGAGTTCCAGATAACAGCATCACCTCGGCTGTGGTCAGGGTGGCTGGCCAAATGGAGGAGGGTTGACATTAAGAGCTCTGAAGAGAACAGTCAGGTAGCTTCGGAGTCTGAGTTGCTTGTGACGGCAGGCAGCAGGATCAGGGTTGGCTGGGAAGATGGTGATGCAGATGGTGACCACAGAGAGGCGCAGCAGGGTGTCCAGCTGAATGGCCTGCCTCTCAAAGCAGAGTTTTTTATAGACAGAAGAGCACAGGCTCAAGAAGTCATGGGCAGGCAGCACCTCAGACTCTCTCCTCAGACAACACATGGGACCAGATGCAAAGAAGCAGCTGCTTTCAATACTGCTGTCGGAATAAATCCATTATGGTGTTAAAACATGATCCGTGTTTTAAAGGCCTCTAAATATTATTTAGGATTAAGAATCTAGAAGCAACCCTTCATGATGAAGGACTCGGCCAGCAGCAGCCTCTCAGCAGCTGAGCACAAGGACGAGAGGTCCTGCTCCAGTTTTCTCTGGACCTGAACAGCTACTTAACCTCAGGAGCATCATTTCTCCTTGGTACCCCAGGACTGATTCAAAAATGAGGGCCTGGATTATTTGTTCCCCAAGATGCCTGCCAGCCTGGTGTTAGATCGCCCACTGTCAGCCAGCTCAGAGTGTCATGCCATTCTGATGTTTGGCTCCTCACGTTGTGGTGAGAATCATGCACTGTAGGTCACCAGGTGGTCGGGAGTTTGAGTTAACCTGCTGCTGCCGTGTGCACACCCTACCTTGTACTCCGGGACCACTTGACGGTACTATGTGTTAAGATATCTCAGTGCTTTTGCACATGCTGCTTTCTCTGGAATCCCCACATCCCTCTTTTTGACCCTGGAAAACTCTAACCATTCTTTAATCACAAATGAAATACTTCCTCATCTTTGAAGTGTCCCTCCTTATTCCTCTAGGTCACCCCCTCATCTGTGTTTTTATGACACTTTGCATGAGTCATATCATGTTATAATTTGTGTTCCTCTTTCTCCCAGTTTCTTCTTTGTCCTCAAGGGACAAAGGGCCCTTCTTTTCTACCCATCCCCAGTACCTAGTACTAACATGAGGCTTGGTACATCTGTGACACTCAATCAATGTTTCCTGTTTAGAAGCAGGTGTAATACAATGCACAATTATACAGAACTTTAAATTTTCCATTGTTCTTTTTCTTTTTCTTTAGGTTACACAAATTGCATTTGTTAGGTAAAGTCCCTCTTTTAATTATGTCCTGCCCCTAAAACGTGTGCCATACACTGTGACCCCCCCCACCCCCTCTCTCCTCTCCTCTCCTTGCTCCCTCATTCTCCACTGTTATTTTTCTCTCTAAGGCACTGCCCCCCCCCCAACTATTTACAAGAACATAGGGTCACATGTGAACATTTTAATAGAAACTGGTCTGATCCATCCTACTGCTGACCCTCTTGTCATTAGCTGGAAGGGATGAGGTGGATGCTGACAATGAAACCACAAGTGCCGCTGCCAAAGCTTGGCTTCCTGCCCTCTGTAGGCTTCCCCGGAGACCGAGGACCATAGGCTGCTCCCTCTGAAGCCCAAACACACTTCCACCCAGGCGCGATGCTTACTGATTAATCACTAGCATTTATCGTCTTCATTTTTTTTTTAAGAATTTGGAGTAATCTGCACTGGCTTAACCTTGGTATGATGGAACATCTCTACAGCCCTGCTTTAAGTAAACTCAAGTTGTAAAAGTGTAGATTAAAAACCTAGGGGAATATGTATATACTTCCACTCACTTCCTGCCCTTTAAATGTGGCTGAAAAGCAACTCCAGCAGACAGGACGTGGTCCTCTGACCAACCTGTGGTCCTATGGCTTCCTTCTAAAGAGTAAGGTATAGAAAGGAGAAAAAGAGAAACTTTATAATAAAGAAATCTGAAAAAATACCACCTCTACAAGGTGATCAAGGCTAATGTCATCAGTGCTAGGTCATAGCCCATTCCTTTAATATGATATGATGAAGCTGTCCCTTTACTTCTGTGGTCTTCCCCCACCCCCAAACCCATAACTTCTGTCTAATCATGAGGAAAACTTCTAACAGTCCCATACTAAGAGATGTTCTGCAAATACTTGACCGGCACCCCTCACAACTGTCAGGATCATCACTAACAAGAAGAGTTTGAGAAACTATCACAGTCGGGAGGAGGCTGAGGGGACAGGATGAGTAAATAGCATATGACATCTTGGAGGGGGCCTGGAATAGAAAATGGACATTAGGTAAAAACTAAGAAATATAAATGAAGTATG
>CAUYQV010100048.1:0-15177 GCA_963574575.1 Galagoides demidoff | reverse complement strand
CCAAAAAATGGCCAGGTGTTCTGGCGGGCGCCTGTGGTCCCAGCTACTTGGGAGGCGGAGGCAGGAGACTCGCTTGAGCCCAGGAGTTGGAGGTTGCTATGAGCTGTGATGCTATGGCACTCTACCCAGGGGGATAGCTTGAGGCTCCGTCTCAAAAAAAAATAAAAAAAAAATTTAATGAATGAATAAAGATGAAGAGTATTCTGGAATGACAGAAGAGTGACACCAACTCAGACTCCACACATCAGGAAAGCACTAAGGAAACCTTAAAAAATTTTTTAAAAATGCTTAAAGTAGCACACACATCCCCTATTACCAGTCATCAAATTCCGCCAACTTCTTTGTCTAAATGACTCTCAGCCTCTACCACCTTCTCAGTTCCCATAGTCGCTGTCCTGGGTCAGGCTAACACCTCTCACCGGATTCACTGCAGTATCTTTCTGAGGCTTCTCTCCAACATCTGCCCCATTCAATTTTTCCTCTAAATCAATGTGAGAGAGACCTCACAAAGGCCACCTATGATTGTGCCACTTCTTGTCTTGGTGGCTTTCCTTTGCCAGAAAGGCAAGTTTAAACTCCTGAGGGTAACTTACGGGCCTCACGCCACCTCCTTTCCACTCCCCGTGAATTTCCAGGACTCTAGGTGTGTGTTTCCCTGCTGGTCCCTCTGTCTGAGACGCTCTCCTTGCCTTTCCCGAAGATCGTGAGTCATCCTTCAGGGATAAGCTCAAAAATCCCCATTTGATCATACCTGCCCTTTCCTCTATCGATATAATCACAGGATTAAAACTAGGAAATACAATGCCGTCATAAGGGGTCACTTCTTTAAAGAACTAATGACTAAATGTCAATCCTATGATCATAATGCTTAGAAGACAGCTAATTTCTATCCCTTCTCAAAGTCCTCAATTATTTTCAACATTTAGGAATGAGTGCTGCCTAATTTTGCCCACAGCTATTTATTATAATAGAATATAGAAAAACTAAGTACTTCCTGAGAAGCCTGTGGTAATTATCCATTTTATTTATTTTTAATTTCAGAAACATCTTGGCAAAAGCACAGAATGAAATGTTTCTCTAATTGCACGCATTTAGAATCATGGCATTTCCCATGTTAAGAAAATAAGAGAAATGCCTACTCAGAAAGCTCTAATCTCCTTTAGTTTGTAATAAGGTGTACCAGCAACAAAGGCTTCATTCTATCAAATGCATGTCTTTCCCAGTAGTTCTTTGAAGCAGCTTTCTCTTTGGCAGACAGGTGGTACTCTAGAACTGGAGAAGCAATGTAGTGTAGTAAAAAGAATGACTGGATAGGCAACTTGTATTCTAACTCAAATTTGATCATTGTCTACTTAGCTACTAGCGTTGGTCCAGAAATGGGTCAGGAGACAGACGAAGTATTTTAAAATCATAAAAGAAAGGAAATCTGTATGTATGTAACTTCAGAGGTTGGGTATTATGGTTATAACAAGAAGAGGAAACTGGAGACCTGGGTTTTTGATAAGCAAACTGCAGTTTCCTCTGTCCAGGCTGCATGTTATAACTGAGGTTCCAATGACTGCGATGACTGGCTACTGAGAACAGGGCAGAAAAAACGAAAATGTTGCACCAACTTCACGAATGCTATGAACTTATGGGGTAATCAAAGGTATAGATATAGCAAATGCTCAAGACATGAATGATTAAACTATCGAGTGGTTTTTATTCCTAATAACTTCTTATAAAAAGTATAGCATCGAGTACCAAAGATTCCACTCAGTATAACCTCAAGAGTTGACTGGTTCAACTGGCATCATTCTACAGAAGGGAGACACAGAATGGGTGTGCTTATATTTATCACTGAGAAGGAAAGGTCCTTAATAGTTCCCTTTACGTTAAGCTTTGCAGAAAAATCTATGTAGAAGAAGTTCTAATTTCAATGATTATTTAAATTTATTTATATGCACCATTGTTCCTCTCAGAAGTACAAACATTTCAGAGCTATTAATGCATCTATCATATCACATTCCTGCAAGAAGTAAAAAACTTTACTGTCCTATTTTGCAAATGAAATGAAAGTTTAAAAGTAATGGAGAGCAAATAACCGTAAGCAAATCTGCAAATCTTCAACCACTAAACGGCTGTCTCATGCTAAAAGCCTTTATAGCTGCAAGCACTAAGTTCAGATTTCCACGGTTATAAAACCTCATTAACTATAAATATTTATAACATTCTGGGTTGAACTAAATATAAGACAAAGATATACATAGGTGTCTTTTTACAAAGCACAAAGTTGTGGCCTAAAACTAATTATTTCTAATGTTAGTGAAGAGGTACCCTATGCTCTGTGATTCTGAGAGATGGTGACATACCCAGAGTTGTCACAGGTTTACTGAATCTACTCTGCAATCAATTACAACCTATAGCATTTACTGTATGACCACTAGGACAGAAAAATGGCTCATAATTAAATTGTGACATGTTTTTATGTTGCCAATTGTTAAGACTCATCCTGATTTCAGAGATGCTAAAATGTGGGGGGAAATGTGTATCTTGAAATCCATCAAATACGACATGCAGAAACTGTTGCTCTTGTAATTACAGTGAATCAAAAGCAGTATTTTTGAGAAATTTAAGCCACATACTATGATAGTCAAGTATCCTAAGGACAGAGTAAAGGTTGGAAGTTAGTCTATCATACAGTCAGCTGTCAGGGTGCTTTTAATGACTTGAACAAGCTGCTGAAGTTTTCAGTGGTACTTAGCCAGCTGAAGGTGCCTGAAACCCCCACCCATACTTAAAGTTAATAGTCATTGCTGAAATAGGTCAATCACAGGGATTTGAAACTTCCTAATTATTTTGCCTCTTGAAATTAACATTGTTACTATTCAGTATCCCACTGGTGGAGATGTGCTGTGTTATTAAACTAAACAGCCGGCCTTGGGCATGTCACCACCTCTCCTGCGCAGTAAAACCCTCTCAACTTGTACTGACGGACTTGGAGCAGAAAAAGCATGAAGCAACTCTTTCCCCCCTTGGAAAGGGTTGAAAAGAAAATTCCAAGGAAAAATTAAAGTCAGAGAAAGACATGTGGATAAGCACAGAGGAATTTTCCTCTTCACAAGCCATCCTGGAGAGTGCAGCACAGAACGTGAAATCTGACAAACCACCACCAAGCCAGTAGATAACAACTCAGGGCAGAAGAAAAGTGGTCCCATTGTCTTCTCAGCATTCCCAATGCTGAGGCTCAATCTGAATAACCGCTTTCAGGAAGACCAAGCAGAATGGCCCCGTCCCCCAATTTTAACCGCGTCCAAACAATATGACTCTTGTTGAAACAGAACTCTTCATAAGATACTGGGAAAAGTTCCCCCGGACACTCCCACTTGGTGAGAGCATCTATAATATGTTCTTTTGTTCTTTATCTGTTTCTAGTGACTGAGGACACGTTTGTTTGGTAACTAGATCCATCTACACGTAAGAGTACGTCAGCATGTTCTTTCAAAATTCATATTCTCCAAACTATCTGATTAAGCAAAACTTCCAAGTCAAACTTGAAAGCCATCAAACCAGGATCATAAACAGACATACATTCATTATTTTCTTAAGTGCTCTTATTTCTACATGATTTACTTTTGAGAAGAGATCTCTTATAGATCCAGTGTCATCAACCACTTGCTTAAAGCTATGTTGTCATTTTCACTAAGGACAATGCTTCTGCTGGCAGAAACATTTTCTACCCCTTCAAACCTATATCCCCAAGAAATAAAAGCCTTACGTGTTCAGACTTCTCCTGTTCTTTTTTGTCCGTCTGCAAAAACTGGTAGTTTTCTCTTGCCAGCTTCTGGACCAGTTCGATCCGTCCGATGTCATCTCTCTCTTGAAGTTTGCACATCACCCCTGCCTTAAGAGTTGGAGAAAGAGCGAAGATATACTTAAATCCGCAGTCCCAGGACATGACACCACTGCAAAGTTCACCTTAGAATAATAAGCTCATCTTTTCCATCACTTGGATTAAATCATGGTCTTGGTAAAGTATTTTGCCTTTCCAAAATGGCAATTATATTATTTTAATCCAGGAACGCCATGCCAGGAGACTTAGGAGTTGAGAGCACGTGTGAGTCTACTTTAAGAGGGTGAAGGGAAGAGAAAACTGAATCATTTGCTACCAAGTGTGAGCCTGATATGCCCCCGTTTGTTTGTTCCTGACAGCCTGTTTCCTGTTACATAAGCAGAGCCTAGCAAGAGGTTAAAAACTCATGGGAAAGTTAGCCAGGAACCACGCTGGCAAAAGGGTGAAGAGATAGAGTCCTAAAAATAACTGTATCAACCTCCCAAGTCTTCAGTGCCACCAGATCATTCATTCCATGTACATGCAGTTAACAAGAAGATTGCCAGATAATGTTTTTTCACAACTGGAAAATTACTACGAGGCATTAGTAAAACACCCCTAATATTGCATGAAAGATCGTGAGACTTTTTAGTAACAATAAGGAACTGGAAAAAGAAAGCTTACGGGTTTAGAAATGATCCTGAAAGCATCATATATTTTTATTAGGTCAAAGCACCTCCATACTGAGAATATGAGGAGGGAGACAAATTTAGGGCTTTAGAACTAAGAAAAATACGTTCATTCTAACACACAAGCTATGAACTGTTTCTGCTCAAATTCTTTCCAAAAGGACATACCAAGACATGATCTAATAAAGAAATCTGAAATTAGACTTGGCAGGGGCAGTCAGAACTATGGAATTTTTGTTTTACACAATATAACCTACAGGGTTTGAATATATTTAGGAACACAACCAAATATGGGGAAGGGGTCAGCAAGGAATCCAAAGCTTCACAGTCTTTACAGTTTACACTACTGGTGAGTGGGCATCAGAGAAACGAAACCATCCCGCAAAGTAACGACTAAATCTTTATTCCCCAGGGCAGTGACATCTCCTTATCTGCAGTTTCTCCAACTAGGAAGGAAACAAACAAAAAAACAAGATTCCTGAAGTGGCTCAAGTCACAGACTCCCAGAGGACAGCAAGTGGAATTCCTCCACCGAAGTCAGAGATTTATTTTTACAACATCCCTGACAAGTGGTTTTCCAGTTCCTTTCTGAAGTGTCCTTGGACAGGGACAGACTGTCCTATCTTAAGACAGACTGTACAAGGTTGGAGAGCCAGAATTATTAGAAAATCCCTCATCACATATGACAAACTCTGAACCCATTTCACTTTAACCCATGAATACCAGTTTTGCCTTTTAAAACAACTGAAACTAGGCCAATTTCTCATTCAAGGTGACAAGCTTTCAAATATTTAAATACAAATATTATATCCTCCTTTCAGTATTCTCCAGGTATATGTCTCTAGTTTCCTAATTATTTTATTTATTCATTTATTCATTCACTCAACAAGTAGTAACAAGCTCCTAGAGGTTCTGGGAATATAGTAGTGGACAACAATAAAAATCCCCCTCACATCCAAGCGCTTACATTCAATCAAAAATGCAAATTGTATACCATGCAGATATGAAATATTAGGGGTAACATAAGACAGGAAGAAAAATAAACCAGGATAAGGGGACAGAGAAATAATTGAAGGTATTATTAAAACATACATGTCAGGGAAGGGTTTTATAATAAGACGACACTTCAGTGAAGACATAAAGGAAGTAAAGAAGGGGTGACAGACATGGATATCCCGCTGAAGTGTGTCCCAGGCAGATGCACAGCAAGTGCAAGGGCCCTGAGGGTTGGTGTGTTTGGCATGATCCAGGATGAGCAGAGAGAACAGCTTGGCTAGAACAGAGCTGGTAAGAGGGACATTGCTGGGATCAGTCAGAGAGGGGATGTGGGATCAGATTACATAGTTTCCTCACAGGCTGGAGTTTGGATTCTTTTTCTGTATAAGATAGAAAGCCTTTGAAAGGTTTTGAACAGAGGGCTGGCACAATGACATACACTTTAGCAGGATCACTGTGTGCCCTGGATTAGGTAAGGGGGAGTGGGTATAGCTAGAAGGCCAGTTAGGAGACTGGTTTCCACAAGAGTCTCTTCCACACTAGACTTTGATGTTTAGGAGTCTCCTATTTGGCCTACTCAACTAGAAGGATGGAGTTGTCATTTATTGCGATTAGAAAGACAAGGAAGGCTGGAAGGACTGGGAAAGAAGATGTCTATTTGACATCCAAGTGGAGTTGCAGGGATGGCAGTCTGGGCGCCCTGGGGAGAGACCCAGGCTAAAGAAGGAACTGGGGCATGACCAGAGTGTAGACAGTATTCCTCTGATTTTACCAATGCAGTGGTGTGAATCCATGCACTGAGTCTATTGGGAAGATGAGGAGTAATTAGAAAAAGAGACTAAGGAGAAGTGTCCTCAAAGAATCTGGAGAAGAGTAAAGAAGGTGTTTCAATGAAGAAAAAGCAAAAAACTCCATCAAAAGCTGCTGAAATATCAAACAAGGTGGGCTCAAAATAACTGACACTAAATTTGACAAGAATAAATGTTGACTTGGAGGAGAGCAATTTCTTTTTGAAGCGGTAGGGACAAAAGCTTTATTAGCATAAAATCAGTAGGGAACGGGAGATAATTCTTCCAAGTAATGTGTGACAACAAGTAGGGCAGGACTGAAGAGCGATACTGAAGGGAGTTTTGCTTGCTTTAGCATAAGGGATATTCCAGCATATGGATCGCTATTAAAAATCATCCAATTAAGTATAGAGTATAAATGTCTTAACACAATAATTAAGTAAATGAGGTGAGGGATGTATTAACCAGTGCGATGTGAGCATTCCAAATTGTATATGAAATCAGCACATTGTACCCCATAAATGCATCAATGTATACATGATCTACCTCTTTATGATTTAATTTTAAAAAGTGGCAAAAAATAAAAATAAATGCATTGATATACAAAGTTATGATTTAATAAATAAATAAATGAAAAATAAATAAAATATCAATGCTTCCAAAAAAAAAAAAGGGAAAGAAAGAAATCATCTAGGAAAGGGAAATTTGATGGTGAAGAGGGATGAGGGCATTTTCTTTCTTTCTTGTTTTGTTTTGTTTTTTTTTTTTGGAGATGGAGTCTCATTATATCACCCTCAGTAGAGCATCGTGGAGTCACAGCTCACAGCAACCTCCAACTCTTGGGTTTCAGCGATTCTCTTGTCTCACCCTCCCAAGTAGCTGGGACTACAGGCACCCACAACAATGCCCAGCTATTTTTTTGTTGCAGTTGTCATTGTTGTTTTAGCCGGCTCAGGCCGGGTTTGAACCCGCCAGCCTAGGTGTACATGGCTGGCACGGTAACCACTGGGCTATAGGTGCCAAGCCGATGGGGGCATTTTCAAGAGTAATGTTCTCTTCAATAGAAAAGAAAGGATAAAGATCTAACCCTTGGGCAGAAACATGAAGATAAATATTTTAGCCACTAGAACGGGAGGGACAGTGAAGTGCAGGGGTAAACACGCAGGTAAGTTGGCGTATTTAGTGGTGGGGACTTGTGGAAATTCTTGTGAAGGCTTCTATTTCCAGCAACATAAGAAGCCAAGTTACCAGCTGAGAGTGGGAAATGGAGAGAAGATGCCAGAGGCGTGAGGAAGGCAGGCATGCAATCATCATGTCAGTGGCAAGCACGAGAGAACTTTCCCTTGAAAAGGGCCACAGAGCAATACTTTAGGCTTGGTGGGCCATAGGGTCTCTGTTTTTAGCCCTGCTATATTCCACTGACACCTCATTTACAAAATAGGCAGTCAGCTGTGGTTTGTCAATTCCTGGGCTAAGAGAAGAGGAAACTGGGCAAGGGAAGTAGAACAGGATCGTGGAGCATTACTAAGGGTACGCTCGACCATGTTTCTAGGGCCTTTTCCCATCCTTGCCTCCTCCTTCAGGGCAGATTTTTGTTTGTTGGATTTTAATGGAGCCTATAACACAACACTATGTGGTTATAGGCTATATGGACTGATCACAAAGTTGCTCTTTTAAACAATACTAAAGAAGGTAAAAGAGTTTCAATGCTGTTAACCATCCTCCTTCAAACTATGAAGGCAAGAAAGTATTGGAGGCAATCTCAACTCCCAAATGACTAACATCCTTTAACTGTTTTGACACTTAAAGGAATACATTTCTGTTTTCTAGAAAATTCATTTTTTAACACCTGGGATTTTTTCTCTCTCCTGTCGTGTCATCCGCAGTCTTTAATACACCGCCCAGCTAGTGGGGAGAGGATGCCAATGACTGTCCAACTTGGGCACCTGCTTTGTGGTGTGAGAGTGCCCTGACCTCCCTGTTTCCCAGTGCAGCCTTCCGGAGGGTCGGCAGTGGGAGACAGAGGGGTGAGCACTGTGGAGCCTTCCCCCTCCTCCTTCCCACAGGCTGCAAAGCAACTTGGCTGCGCTCCCGCAGACTCCAACCTAGAAACTCCTTTCTTCCATCTGTAGGCCCCAGATACAGGTGCATATGTGTGTGTGTTTCAACAACTCGTAAAAAACATCAGCAATGAAAGACTGGAATTACATAAAAGAAATTGAAGAGGTCTTAACTTTTTTTTTTTGGGTTTCTGTGTGAATGTGAATTTTCAAGAAACTCTAAGCGCTCTTCATAATCCTACGATTAGCATCTTAAACACTGACTTTTCTTCAATATTTTTATTAGGAGCAGATACCTAGGTACACAAATCAAATATGTATTTTATATACAATAGGCTATTCCTTTTTAAAATGGTCCTTAGAATAAATTATTTCATGCTTACCTCACATCTTATAATGAAAGAAGGAATATTGCTATCTTGATTTTTCTGGTTTCCATATAAATTCTAGATGTATTTTCACTAGATAATCAATTCTATAGCACTCCTTACAGAACAATTATCAAGAAAGGCTTTCAAGGAAGGTTATAAACGCTTTTTCATTCCCTGGAGGACTTTAAGCCCATACATCCTAAGTGGTTTACAAGGCAGTTGCTCTTTGGAAGCACCATGCTAAGCCAGATGTTCTCTGAGGGTCCCTTTCACAGCTCTGTAATTTAGTGATTTAATTCAGGAAACCCATAAATTTATTAACATATTTCGGGAGCTTTCTGATGGCAGGCGAGGCAAGATAACGAACGGCCCTTGATCTAGGCTTTCACATTCCTGGTCTATTTAATTTGTCTATGTGAAATTAATTACAAACAGTTTACCTAACACCGCTAAGCCAGGAAAAAATAAAAGATTAATGTATAACTGTCAGAAGAGTTATTTAAGAGCCTTATTTCAAGGTCTGTTTTGGAAAAAAAAAATCTCTGCAATGTATAATTAAAGCTATTCATATGATTTTCAGTGTTTGAGAAGAGAAATGGGATGAATATAAATGAAACAAGCCTGTTTCCTTTACAAATGGAGTCAGGAAAATGCTGGGTCCATCCTCTCCGAGGTGAAATGAAACTTGAACAAGATTCCTTAGAAAAGACCACATGAATGACGAGTGAGCATCTGACTGTGACGAGAGGTAAAATAGCACAGTTCTATGTATGGAAGTATTTTCTGCATCATCGTTACTTTAAAAACCACTTTTTCTAAAACACCTAGTGAAACATCATGCAAAAAATTGCTATCAAGGGAAGGAAAACCAGGAAGAAAGTGTTTGCCCTTCATGAAGGCACTTTCGTAGTAAAAGAATGCTATTCAATACAAACTCAGGGCATTTGAATAAATTTTGATTGATGACTACACCAAACATTCATTTCATTAAAACTTAAACTTTAAATAAAAATTCGTAGAATTTTCTTTGCTATTTTAAATAGAAAATATAACTGACAGAATAAAACACGGATGGGTTGAGATGATATAATATTACTCGATTGTATGTGCCTATTCCTGAAACAGAAACGATGAAGACTTCTTTCCAGAAAAATTAGAGGACAGTTATGGTCAAAAAAGGAATAATAATTTTAGGGCAGCCCGTATTCATTTTCTCACATTTCCCCAAAGAAAGCAATAACACTATGAAAAAGCTCTCCCTATTTGGGATAGAAAAATATGTGCTTTGATAATGGGAGAAAGAACTAAGAAGCATCCACAGTGAGAAATGCACACAATGGAAAGTGTGACAGTCCAGGCAGGTGTACTGATTCCCAGGGTGTCACTAATGTAGGCCTTAGACACCACACCAGGGCGCCTGGAGCCTTAGAAATCATTCGGTGACTCCCAGCCCCTCACTACACAGCAAGGCAATGGCAGTTCAGGGAGGCTCCCTCCTCTGGTCCTCCTCCTTTGTGAATTACTTTTGTTAGTATGATCTCCATCCTGTATAAATACGACGTGATACCATATCCTGCCAGAGCACCTTGAGAGCAGGGAAGGAGGCAGAAATCACAGCTACGTGAGATTATAACTGTTATTTACCTTGAATACTATCTTAAGTTACTGTGTTAGAGAATTATGTCTTCTGAATAAACTCTAAATATAGAATTATAAGTTTACATAATTGACAAAGTAAGGGTTCATTCATTTCACATACTTGATTCCTTGAACTTTCAGGCTTGATCACAGAGGCCACCAATATTCTATCTTCTTTTGACCTGAGAGAAATTACAGCTCAGATCTGTATACATTATCAGTCATACTGCTAAGCAGGGCAGCAAAGTGGAAAAAATAATAAGTAAAAAATAAATAAATAAACTTTAACAAATTTTAACACAAAAGATTTAACAGGATCATCTGTTTTCTATAACAGCCTTAAATATGAGTTTTCTTCAGTATATATATATATTTAAAGTTACCCGTGGCTACCAATAAATTATTAAATATTTGGCAACTAACTTACATAATTAAAAATTATTATTACTTAATAGTAAAATGATTGATTCGCATGTAGGACAGGAGGCAGTCACTGAATCCAGTGGCCAATGGCCAACTGAAATGAAGCATGCATTTCTAAAGTTCAAAACAAATTATTTGTTGAAGGTCTAATTAGAACTTCAAGCTAGAACCTGATAAAATTTCAATATATTCTGACAAAGATTCTTTAATCCTGTCATCCTATATAAAGAGAGAGAGTAGCACCACATCCGAGCCCTGTTAGAACCTTAAATATTCAAACCCAAAAGCAACGAGACCGGTGATGAGGATGATGATAGCTGACGGAGGCTAATGTTTCTGAGTGCATTCTGTGTGTCTGGCACTGTTTTAATGGCTTCATCTGTAGTCATTTAATCTTAAAACAACCTAACAATTATCTCCATTTTATAAAAGTTAGAAAGGCAGTTTGCACAACGGTTCAAAGCAAAGATGCTGGAGCCAGACTGCCATGGTTTGAAACCTGGCCCCAGCCCTCACTGGTTCATCTGTAAAGTGGTGGTAATTATACTAACTACTTTATAGGGTTGGCTGTGAGGAATACATTAAAAAAAAAAAAAAAGAGCATCAAACCATACCTAGTATGTATAAAATGCTGCCTAAGTGCTAATTTTCAGTATTATTACAGAAAAGGAAGATGGACACAGGAGAGTTAACTTGCTCAAGGTAACTGTGACAGAGCCAGGAAAAGAACCCAAGGATTCTGCCGTAGAGTCAGTGCCCCTAAATTTCATGGCAGGCTGCCTAACATTTATTAAAACTCTTACAGGCCAAGAGAACAAACTTTTAAACTTTGCTTCATTTCAGTCTCATAATAACCTTATAATACTTCCAACCTTACAGAGACAACAGCTCTGCCTGCCAGGCACTGCTTAGCCCAGTGGGGATGCCACAGGGGCAAAGACTCAGGCACCCTACACAACTTACAGGTTGAGAGCTGCTAAGGAACTTGCCCTTAAGGAAGAAGGGCTGGGATGCAAACCCAAGTCTAAACAGCTCTTTTCACTCCACCCACATGTCACTGCATTAAAACAGGGAGTTTCTTAGGCAGGAAAGATATTTTTAGTGAGAGAAAGAAGGAAGGAGTCAATGGATGAGGGAGATTAGAGCTCTCTGGGAGGTGAGAAGCCTGGGGACCACAGGGCTCTCTAAGGTTAGAGACCATCTTCATCCTTTACATACCCAAAGTTTTCAACAGCCTGTGGGGTGTCCAACCTGTGGCTACTGGCCATGTGCAGATTATTTAAGGACAGTTTTGCTTATCTATGGTGTCTGATATTGTGAAAAGTATGCACTGACTTTTTTTTTCTTTTTGTTCATCAGCTTTCACTAGTGTTTCTGTGTTTAATGTGCGGCCCAAGACAACTCTTATTCTTCCAGTGTGGGACAGAAAAGAAAAAAGGTTGGATATCCCTGGCTACAGGCATTTTCCCAAAGCAACATATTTTTTAAGTACAGAGAGCAGGTAAGGAATGAGAAACCAACTTCTATTTAACCTGTTTAAAATTACTTCAATACTCTGGAGTGAAGATTGGAGTAATTTGAAATACTTACCATGGAGCCTGTCATATAGATGGTTAAGCAATTATATGTATATACATCAGTGAAATAAATTGCACATGTAAATTATACACATACAGGTCTGACATTAAGTTCATGAACTTTCCACTGTGGGCTTACATTGGCAGCACAGTACAAACAACTAGGTAAGGTTTCATAACCTTGGTATATCAGTTTCTCACAGTTGTGTGCACATCAATGTGTGGAGGTAAGTTGTTGAGTGAGTGGCATTCATTACTGTTGTGTGCTTTTGTGTGCTGTCATGAGAATGTCAGAGCTTGAATTAGAGCAAACAAACATTAAATTTCTTGTTAAACTTGGCAATAGCCAAAGTGAAATCAGGGACATGTTATTCAAGTTTATGGGGATAATGCCATGAAGAAAATGGCAGCGTACAAATTAAACATTTTTCTGAGGGGAGAGAAAGTGTCACTGATAAAGAGGTCAGGGCCACAAGAACAAGCAGAACTGATGAAAACATTGCAAAAATTCATCAAAATGTGTATCAAAATCATCAACTATGAGACGTATAACAGACTAAGTAGATGTGTAGAGAGAAATAGTTAGGAAAATCTTAGCTGAAAACTTTGCCATGTGAAAAGTATGGCTCTTGCATCACAACAATGCATCAGCTTACCCAGCACTGTTTGTGAGGGGATTTTTAGCCAGTGAAGAAATAATGGTATTGGAACACCCTCCCTACTCACCTGGTCTGACCCCCAGTGACTTTATTCTTTACCTGAAGATAAAGGAAATATTGAAAGGGAGACATTTTGATGAAATTCAAGACATCAAGAATAATATGTGTACAATAACAGCTCTGCTAGGAAGAGTTCCAAAATTGCTCTGAAGGGTGGACTAGGTGCTGGCGTCAGTGCATAGCTTCCCAAGGGGAGGACTTTGAAGGTGACTATAGTGATACAACAATGAGGCTTTGCAGCACTTATTCTAGGATGAGTTAGTGAACTTAATTGTCAGACATCATATGTATACACTCATGAGCAGACACATTTATTTCTAATTCGGCCTAGGTATCTAATGGCAAAATCTGTAAGTTTTCTTTAAGCTCACCCCACATGACTTAAACTACCAGTTCTACTAGGACATTTGTATGGATGGACTTGCAGAATCAAAGCAATAAAACTGGTGGTACTACCAAGGTAACTGATCAAGCTTTTTCAGATACACTAGAGGAGGTGACAGCTACCTGCCTCCCTACTCAGCCTAGTCCTATAGGCAAGGTACATAATCCTATCTACCGGTGAATTTATCTCTTGACTCCCAAACCTAAATAGAATCTGTTCCTGACCTAACTATCAATTTCATGATTTCATTCTTCTAGCAGCCCTGTGGTGTGCAGTCATTGTCACTTACCGCTGAACAGAATCACAAAATCCTGAAGAGCAAGGTCTGCGTACCTTTTTGAGAAATAAACTGCATTCAAGCAGACTTTCCCCACAGAATAAGCTCAAGAAATACTTGTCCCACTAATAACTAAAGAATGTAAGAAACCCTTGAGAAAGTAGTAAATACTCATGAGTTAGGAAATCCTGACAGAGGTTTGCGTGGAAGCCTGAAGTGTAATTTCAATATGAGCTTGTAGACTGCGGTACTTAATACTAGCAGAGCAAAACAATGCAAATTTATTAAACATTACAACCTGTGCAATCTTGACTGAAAAAGATAATATGATTTTTCTGTCTAGAACTGATAGATTTGGAACCTTAACGGTGAAGTGGTGAACCAACCAGGCTAATTAAGAATCTTTACAGAATCTTTAAACTCTTCACTGTTACATAAAGTTAACAGCTGATAGACTAGGGTGTCCCATTTTTTTAATGCAATAGTATTTGGAGGTAAGTTGCTACCAAAAGTATATCTCTGCTATGGCTTCGCTCTTAGGGGACAGCACCTTTGACAGGTCAAAGTTGTCAGTCGGCTCATCCTCTCTGCCTTCTTCAGGCAAAGGTCTTTCCTGAGGGCGGCTACCTCTTCTGGTTCTTCCATTATGTTCCTTGCTTTCTCTGGGAAGTAGACCATAGCTATCTGTCCCTCTCCCAGGAATCAAATTATAAATATGGTTAGCAATTTAGGGTCTTTCTTGTGAAAAACATTTATGTTAAAACTGAACACACAAAAGGCAAAACCTGTATCATTTCTGAGCACCTGTATTATCATCTTATCAGCCTTGGCACAGCACGAGGGGCTGTTACAGAACGGATCATACCTGGGGAGCTGGAAGGCCTTCGGCTTCTGTTACAGTTGTGTGTTTGTCGCCATTTTCTTCATCTTGTTCAACTGATTTAAAAAAAAAAAAAAGAACACTATTAAATGTAGCATCAAAAGAAAGACATTTCAGATAATTTTCTTTCACGTAGCAATTTGGCAGGAAAAACTGATGGTAGGTAGATTCATAAAATGTAAATCTTGGCACTATTTTTTGTTATTCAAAGGGAACATTAATAGCACTGGGAGCTTTCATTTATTAAAACACTTATTACTTATTTCATTTATTAAAACAATGACAGTGGGAACGTTTTGGATTTTTTTTTTTTTTTTTTTTTCCAGTTTTTTGGCCAGGGCCAGGTTTGAACCCACTAGCTCCGGTATGGGGCCGGCGCACTACTGCTTTGAGCCACAGGTGCCACCCATGACAGTGGGAACTTTTTTTTTTTTTTTTTTTTGAGACAGAGCCTCAAGCTATCCCCCTGGGTAGAGTGCCATGGCATCACAGCTCATAGCAACCTCCAACTCCTGGGTTCAAGCGAGTCTCCTGTCTCAGCCTCCCAAGTAGCTGGGACCACA
>CAUYQV010100046.1:0-26473 GCA_963574575.1 Galagoides demidoff | reverse complement strand
TTTTTTTTTGAGACAGAGCCTCAAGCTATCCCCCTGGGTAGAGTGCCATGGTATCACAGCTCATAGCAACCTCCAACTCCTGGGCTCAAGCGAGTCTCCTGCCTCAGCCTCCCAAGTAGTTGGGACCACAGGCACCTGCCACAACGCCTGGCCATTTTTTTGGTTGCAGCCATCACTGTTGTTTGGCAGGCCTGGGCTGGGGATTCGAACCTGCCACCTTAGGTGTACGTGGCTGGTGCCTTAGCCAATTGAGCCACAGGCGCTGAGCCAAATCTTACTTTCTATAATAAACCTGCATATCTTAGTTGATGAAGCTTTTTATATCCAAATTTTATTACATGAAAGAAAAATTTTTTCCCTTTTTCATGGATATACTATAAATGTATGAATTTACTTACACATGAATGTTTGTGTATATCTTGAATGCTGTGTGTGATGTTGCTATAAAGAAAAGGTTGAATAGATCATGGTTATGCCTGGAATTGAGAATTATGCTTGGATTCAATCTTGGCTCTAGCCTTTGGCTCTATTTTTTAAGTAATATAATATAGGAAGAATATAATTTAACTAGACTTTGAACAAATTACTTAATCTTTTTTTACTTAGGTTTCCTTATCTTAAATTGGGAGCAATAGAAATGTTTACCTCCCCAACTTATTCTAAGTGTTATATGAGATAATACATGTAAAGAACACGTGTTGTTTATGCATAGGGAACAAAACCATAAGTTCTTTATAATTATGGAACAAAATAGATATAATGGAAGCAATTTCTCTTATTATTATCATTGCTATCATTGCCATTGTTCTGTACAGCTACTACTATAATTAAAAAATGGAAATTATTTACACCAGCTTTTTTTTAGAGGCCTTTGACCCAAAGGATATTTGACATTTTAAAGGTGCACATATCCCTGTATGCTGTGCTATCACAGACGACCATATCATATATGTCAGTAGGTCAAGCAATTCACCTCAGGACTGTCCTCCCACTACTAATATGTCATCACTCCCCAGCTCCAACCCTGGCACATGCTATATGAGAGACTCTCTGTCAGAAAGGGCAAATGTAATGAGATAATTGAGTAATTAACAGGAGCACATCAATCAGGAGGCAAACCTAAACCAAGATAAAACACGCTCACTGATGGTAGAATGGGTGGCTTTCACTCTTTTTGTATCAAGTAAAATAGATGTGGCCTCTTAGAATAAAGAGATGCATCGATAGTATATTTAATACAAGATTTGTTCAAGAATTAAACAGTACATAGTAACGTGTAAAGTACAAAGATTTGTTTAGGCTAGTCGTAACCACTCAGTCAATACCAGCTTATGCAATGTGTGTCGTTTGTTGGTTGTGTTTTTACCAGATGCATCGGCCAAGGTGAAGTTTAGATTTTTCTTTAAATATAAGAATAGAAAAATAAATAAATAAATATAAGAATAGAAAGCTCCTATTGAGTTGTTGACTTGCAAATATTGAAAGAATCTGTACTCTCTTAAATTTCGTCATTTATATTTTTTATGGGAAGAAGTAGACCAACTTATGTCTGCTTTTCATACATTCAGATTCATTTAGCTAAAATCATGAGTGAATTGAAATTGCTCTGGTGCAATCTCTACTAGATAATGGCAAGATAAAATACATGCCCAACTAAAGATATTACTTAATTTCCCTGTATGTAATTTTTGTGATGGTTTTTGATTACTTCCTTACCAGTGTTTATCCCTATGCCAAAGCATACCCCATCAAAACCTAATTTTTTTCTGTATTCTGACTGTTCAGTATTTCCCTAATTAACACTCTGCACTAGTGCTTTCCCCTGTGGCTGATGACAGAGGACAATCCAGCGATTTATTCACATCCCAATGTGCACAGTTCTTCACATTGACCTTGCCTATGTTTGGTGACTAAGGTAACACATCAATACGTTTTATCATTTGTGACCCATTCTGGTACATTTGTTCCTTACAGGGGACTCTTCATCCCACTGCTTTCCACCCACTAACAGCTTTAATTCTGATCACAAGTACCCGACCTCTCCTTTCTCATTCAGACCAATATTGGTTGACTTCTCTGTTTTATGTGCATAGCAAACACAAAGTCAGATTTATAACTGCATTAAATGGAAAGAAGAGTGATCTTCTCAAACAAAGGAATCAGCAGTAATAACATGCCCAGAACACCTGCCTGTCAGTAAAGATAAGCGCCAGCTGCAAGCTCAGCCCCATCAACATCCTCCAGGGATTTTTGTGTCTTTGTTGTTATTGTTTGTATATTTGTTAACACCATACTAATCATAGATCCAGCCTTTCACCTCAACAATGCAATAAAAGAAGGAAATCAGAGGCTGTTTTTCTCTGGATATAACAGAATATGCATTAATAGTCTCACTTGCAGTGACTGTATCCAGTTTTCTGGGTTTTTCTCAATTGTACAGATTTCGCGGAGGTGGGATAATACAGTGGTTTAGATCATAGAGCACTTTCTTTCAAATAGCACTTTCACTTTCTGGCTGTTATAACAACCATGGGCACGTTATAACCCTCTGTTCTTTAGCTTTTCATCTGTGGATAGAATTATTATTTACGTATAGAAAACTGGTGAAAAGAAGTAAATGCGATATTGCGTGGAGCATTCTTAAAGTGGGTCATGTAAATTGTTTAAGCACAATGTGGTGGGTAATTTGTATTATGGGAAACTCGAGGGCTCCCTTTTAAATAGACCCTCCTCCCAAACAAACACTTATTCTTCAGTGACCATTATTCACAGAGGATGAAAATCCAGTCAACCTCCAAAAACTAAACAGAAAAGAGTAGTAACTCCAGGAATAGTTGGCACGGAGACAAGGGATAAAACTTCACAAAACATCCAGAACGAGTGGCACCAGGGAAGATGCTGCCCTGGCACTTCCCTCTGAGACACCTCCACAAAGACTTTCAGTGAAGCATTAGGCCCATCGCTACAGTTCAGAGTCATTTAGCTGAGGAAGAAAAGAAAACTGAAGATAGGGGGCATGTACCATAGTAAGCATATACGATAGGAAGGCTGGCTGCTGGTCACATTTTGCCTTACGTTTATTTACGAATATTTTTTACTTGTAATTTCTCCTTCCTCATAATGTACCATTTAGTTGCTGCAAATTATCCTGTCTTAAATATTTTTAGGTTTTTTAACCCTAATAATTTCACTTTTGTCCATTAGTGAGTCAATGTTCTCTCTCCTTGAAACACCTAAATCCTTGAGATAATATATTATGATTAAATAACATGACAGATGTTGGCATTTTACAGGAGAGCTTCTTCAACTCCTGAAGACACACTTGCAAAATGGACATCCCAAGCTCACAAGCAGGTCAGAGCACTAGAAGAAAGTTTTGGATGGAGCGTTTTTCACTATTAGTCTTGATCTCATGGTTGACTACTACTTCAGACTAATCTTAACTCTATTGGAAAATATTCTCTCTTTGCTCCATAAATCCATGAAGACAAGGCATGTGCTTTTCTGAGATCAGTCTTTTCAGGCTGAGAAATGTCAGGGTGAAGCATTCACCGTGCTAGCATGGAAGAAAGAAGATCATGCTCTTCCTCAATCAAAATGTGTCACACTCTCTGTCTCACGCTATTCTGCCCCTGCATTCATCAAAATATTAATTTTATTGATAGCTAAAAAAATTTATAATAAAATATTAATAATATATTTAAAATGTATTACTATCTGAACAGTTTTAACAAGTGAAATTGTTACTGGAACTACATTTTTCTAACTCTTATTGTAAGCCTGCTGAATTTTAGTAACATGAAAACAAAGGCTTGATTACAATTATCTCTCTTATGCTTAATAGTACTCTGTAGGGTCAACATCAAGTTATAATGCTCAGCGACTTACTGTTAGCTCTTCCTACAAAGTTTAGTTACTACTTGTTTCAGTTACTTTCTATCAGGAAATTTTCTGTAGGTATTACAGATACAGAATATTGGATATTATTTAAATTACTTTTGATTAATTTGTTTAATTTGAAACATAAATTATTGCTTTATTATATTTATTAATGGAAATAGGTATTCCTAAATGAAATCCAATTTATACACTTTTAAACTATTGATACATTACTGACTTTGATGTTAAGAGTCAGCCAAAGTTCTGGGCAGAATTTCATATAGAAATGCTATTTTGTTTCGTTAAAATGTCATGTTGAAATGTAAGTAACATAATAAGAAAAATAACTAAATTTAGTTTAACATAAATTAATACACTTCAGTATGGGGATAGTAATCATTTTGATTTCAACAATGAATAATGTCATTAGAAAAACATTTTAAGGAGCAATATTAATATGTTGTTGATGTTAGCTATTGAATTACATGATGGCAACTATCTCTGTACATTGTCATTTGTTACTCCATAATTACGTTTTAAAATATAAATAAAATTTTTTCAATATTCTGATGGATGCAAAAATAAAATATGCCCACATATAATAAATGCACTTTACATTTATACATACACATATGTTTCTAACATACATGTGGATTATATACATGTACATGTCTGAATATATATTTATATATAATGCATATTGTGTCATAGAGATATAAAAGCCTATAGACATGTATAAGTAGCTACAATTCCACCAGAGAAACAAAACCAGCCTTTACACACACACACACACACGCAGAGCAATATAAATGTGTATATGTATTCACACACACACACATCTGAAAGACAGAGAGAAACATTTTGCGTGTATAATGGCCTGTATGATTTTGGGAGCTGGCTGGGCAAGTTTGAAATTCACAGAGAACATCAGGAAGGACAAGTTGGAAACTGGTAGAAGCTGAAACTGCAGTTCATAGGCAGAAATACTTCTTCAGGTAATCCTCAGTTATGCACAGAGTAGATTCTCTGAAGTTGGATGCTAAGGAAAAATTTACTTATGAATACTAAATTAAATTAAAACATGAACAAATACCTACAAGGGATGCAGGAGTCTAAGACTTAGACAAAGCCTTTGCAACAAATGTGCTTTTTGATAAAATATCTGAAACATATCCAGTGATGGGTCCTAACTCTAGCCTTGAACTTTTTGCTGAATATTTCTAGACTATTACTGTTATGAAAGAAGATGTGAAGAATTTTTATCAAAAATTTGTTCTATAAATGTAAATATTCAAGTTACACTTCTCCTTTTATTCACAAAGAAGGTCTTACATGCAAATGTTTGACAATTGATTCAAATTCTGATTTTCAGTGACATTATTTACGTGGAAAACCTAAAAGAATTCTGATTATTGTAATCCTGCTTTGGGGGAGCTTTGTGGAAAGAAATTGAATAAGTATGGTCATTTTGGAGCTTGTATGTCTGTTTATGTTGGTTGTACAAACAATTAATTGTGTTGAGTGACTATGAACTAAAATTAAATTTTTTAAAATACTTCTACATCTAATTCAATAACTTATGGTTCAGTGTTATACAGTGTTAATGACTTCAAGATACGTGTTTTATTTAATGCAGTGATTCACGTAGTAGTTCCTTTAGACATTCCTATAACAATGCATAAATTTAATTCACTCTCCTCCATGTTTCACTAAAACATGTTCATATTATTTGTTAAATAATCATTCTGACTTTCCTCATTGACTGTAATACTCCCTTTTTAGAGGTTCCATTTGTTACATATTTAATCTGTACTGTAACTTGTTTCATATGTAGCTTTTCCAGATGTACAATGTTTTATTTATTATACCTATACGTTTCAAAACCAGTGATAGTAAATATTTTCATCATGTTTCAATATTTTATTTCAATATTTAGAATGACCTATTTGAACTTGACCTTGAGGGACTGACCTGTCGGCATTGCTCCACTTTTCAGTCCTTGCCTTCGTTTTCATTAGCCTCATGTTGTACTGAAGTGGAATGTGGCATCACTTAATGGGTGCAAAGCTCATGGCTGATAACCATCTTACAGGTTGCATCTGCTTTGAAAACACAATGGCTTCCACTACCTCTTTAGAATAGATCGTTTGAAATTTTTGATTAATCTTTCATTCCTGATTTCCCTACAAAGCAATATACATAAAATCACTTAAATACTCTTATCATTCACTCTCAAAACTACTATTTACAATTTTTATTCTGGGATCAGAAAGTTGCAAGTCTTTCTCAAATTACTACAGTTAGAAATAATTATCTAGGGCCAATGACAACATATTTATTAGATTCTGAGACTTTGCCAAGGTGAGTAAATGTTATTATCCCAACCTTTTATTTCTCTTGTTTCATATTTTTCCCTTGTAGCTACCATGTACTCTCACGTCCTGGTTATGGTTCACTTCTTAGGTTAAAACATCGTTTTAGCTTCATTGGGATACTGTATTTTTGATTTACTTCCTCAAAGTCTACATGATCTAAGACTCTGTATTGAATTTCTATAATTTTATGTTGCCCCAGCATCCATTTTGAATATAGATTTAACTTTCTCATAGAAGAGGCAGAGCGTATTAATCAGCCTTAACATAGTTTCCAGTTCTTTGTTGCCTCCCAATTTCTCAGTTTGATCAATCTGGACATCTGCCCTACACCACCACCTCCTGGTGATGACCTTTCTATGGGACAATTGGATGCAATTTATTAGACTCACTCCACTGATAACGCACCCTTCCACAGACTGTACAGATATGCTGCCTGCCCACCTCTCAGCCACAGCACGACCCTATGGAATGTGTGCCTGCTTGATCTAGCCCCACTAATTAGACCACTCCTAAGGAAAATCTCCTGGGATAATACCTGAGACCCCCTGAGGCTTTGGGACCCTCAGATGAAGATTGCCCCCTCTCCTTGCTCCCCACTCGCTTTCTGAGCAAGCCTGTACAGGACAGCTCCCCTTTCCCATTGTTTCTATGAGGCATTCTGACTTCTCTCTGAGGTCTGCAAGTTCAAAACTGCTTCTGCTTCTTTACTTCATTTGATTCATTGAGTTGCCTTCTCTCTGTTTCTCCTATCAGCTGACCCAAACTGTTTTAATTCTCAGTCAGGGTTCTCCTACAGAATGGCTATCTAGATGGGAATATAATGGATATAGGACAGAAAAGAACCCCAAAATTGTCTGCCAGTATGTGTGTTAGCAAAATGGCCTTGGCCTCTCATGTCCTGGGTTCTTTATGGTATGAAGCAGGTGCAGTTATGTGAGAGAATAACTTGCATGTGATCTCTGCTCTGAGGCCTTGTCCATATTTGATACTAAGCTAGGAGCTGTATTTGAAGCACCTTGAAAGAAAGTTTTATGTTATTATTTTCTCAGGAGTTTAAACATTTCACTTATTTCAGTGTTCTTACTGCTTAGTATCTGAAAAAAAATCAAATGTATTTACATACAGACACACATACATAGCTCTACAGGTTTAATAATACCCACTTGAAAATCGTCATCTAATATACTTGATAAAAAGGTTCAAGGATTACTTAAAATAATGAAAGCACAGGATAATTTTTTTTTTAAATTATGCTTTGATAAAGTCTTCAATATGGAGAGGTTTAAATGACTGGGAAAATGTAGCTGTTAGAGACAATTAGCCATTAGGAGACTGGACATCCACAGGAAACAATTTTGCAAGGAAGGAAATAGTTCTTTTCATTGAATTAATAACCCGCAAGTTGATCAATCTGAAACACATGCATCCTCTATTACTATGAAACTATTAGTGTCTTAAAAGGCATGTAGGAAGATAATTCAGTAAGCCCATACAATCACTTATCCAACATAAAAAAAAATGTGTATTTTTAAAGTTGCATATAGAGAGAATGGATATGGGTGATTCTTCTTTTTTCCTCCTGTGCTCATTTTTTTTTATCATTTTCTTAAAATATATATACAATAAAAACTTTTTCAGACTATAGATATTCACATATTCTCCAGCATATTCTGTGACATTAGAAAATTAGTGGCTTTTGGGACATGGAGTCACAGTGACACAGCAGAGGTGACCTTCCTTATCACCTCATTGGTCTAAAGAAGTAGATAAGTTTTTGACAGAGTATCCAGGGTACACAAATGCATGCATCCTTTCCTTATATTCAACTCACAAATTAAAAAGGTTCTCTGGTCAAATTGTTCAATCACTACACAAAAGCCTTTTGTATGTTTTTCAATTATTTCATCCATTTCATTGGTAAGGTTTTCTTTCCTTCTGCATTTCAACCCTTTAACTGTTAAGAGTTTTTTTTCTTTTTAATGACAAAAGTAAACAGAAACCATGTATGTACTGATATAAGGAAGCATATTTGTACAACAAAAATTATATGTTTATTTTAATTAGAAATAGAAAATTTCTTATGTCATATCCTTTGCTGAGATGTTAATTTTGTGATTTTAGTCTGGATTATGATGCCCTAAAATTGTAATTGGAATGCATATAAATGAAGTAATAGGTAGAAAATTATATTATTTCTTTCCTAACTAAGAATACTTTCAGTTATGAAAAGGGCACCACATATTTACCAGGTGGCAATTGATCTGTAATAGTCATAAAATCAAACTGCCGTGGGAAAATAGAGATAGAGTACTATGTAATGAGATTTATAGAATATTCTCAGAATCCCTTGTATGTAAAAAATCTCTCTCTTTACATCATACTTCCTTGAAGGCATTGAATAAGCAACAATGTAGCTATTCTGATGGCTGAAAAATAAGGTGGAATTATTTTGTTTAGGAAGTTGAAATTATGTTAATAAAAATTAACAAGCAAATGATTTGCCCTACATTCATCAAAATGTTTTCCTAGATTATTTTATGGGATTATAGAAATGACACCTTTGAAAGCATAAAGTATTTGCTCTCAAGAATTGGTAAAAACATCCATGGTATTGGGTCATGCAAGTTAGAGTACAATTTATCACCAAGTGACCTGAGCAGACTACAGGATTAAATATAGGAACTATAATCATATATACTTTGGGCCAAGAGGTGCATCATAAGATGAGGGTACATGAAACTCCACCTATTATCTCACTAGTTTTTTGATTTTGGGGACATTGTAGATTTGCCTTAGAAATCTTCAGAATTTCAGAGATGAAAATCATATTAGAGATATCTTATGTAAAATTGCTGATTTTGTAAAGTTACTGAGAGTGAAGAATTTTGCCAAGGCTAAACTGTCTACAGAAATTATATTATTGTCTTCTTATTTAGAAAGTATAGATAAAAAAGAATTTACACAATTTTTCCTCATTCAATTATGAGGTAATAGTACTATATTAGAATTGGAAACAGACATTAGTTTTAAAAGGGGTGTCCCTAAAGCATTTTTATATCTGAATCAAAATTTGAAGATTTAGAATATGACAACTGTTGATAATTGTTATTTGCATTGTTAGGACAAGAATTAGCTACTTCTATTAGTTTCAATACTTAACACTCAGTAGAAATAGAATTTAGGACCTGAAATATTCTTATAAAGTAGAGTTTTTTACAGCTTTGACCTTTTAATATTTCACATTCAAATTTGTTGGCAATTCTTTCTATCCCCACAGGTTACTGGAGCCATAAAAAGAGAAGGGATTTGAATAACTAGTGAATTAGATGCATTATAAGAAAAGGCCAAAGAGAATTCTGTGGCTTCATAACTCATGGAGAGTATAAGATATCCAAATGTCTTGATGACAAGATGTACTATGTGGAATGGTAAGAGGAATATTTTTAATTCTTTTTATTAGCAAGAGACTTGTTAAACTCTTGGAGTTGCTGCAGAAGAAAACTTCAAAATAACGTTTTACGTGATAATAATCTAGGATTAGAACGCAAGGTGTGTGCTACTCAGGTGATACTGCAACCCCTTTGGATGCTGACTAGACAGCGCTGATGAATGCTGCCCTATAAAGATTGCTCAGTACCAGTGGCAGAAGATAACTTGAGGTGACATAAGGCATGAGGGATTGTATTAGGGCATATTTTAAATCTGACTTATTCTGATTAAGAGCAGTAATTTTTGTTCCTACTTTCTATCATAGAAGGCCCCAAACCCCTATTATATTAATCATCTGTCTTCTCATCAATATCTCTGATTCACTCTGTGTTAAAGTGAGAGATAGCATGATGTATTTTTGCTTATGTGGAAGTACACAGATAAAGTTTTAGTAGGTAACTTGATTTTAAAATATTTGTGTGGTTTAGGAATTTTGAGTCATATGTTTAGATACAAGTTTATACAGCAGTACAAAACAACATGGAAGAAATATCAACACAGTATTGAGTTCATGTAATTGGTAGAAGTTTATATGTCACAAAATTAATACACTCATTGCATCTTGAGAACAACAGGAAACTACTGATCAAATATATAATTACTTTTTCAAAATACACAATCTCTTAGATCATATTATGTGGTAGAGGAGTGAATATTTAACACTATAGGATTACTAGATATATAAAGGCATTTATAAAGAAAAAAAAGAGAAGAAAAACTGGAGCAATCACACAAACAGATAAACAGACACATGTGCACGCTGAAATGTATCATACAATTATAGCTACAAAGATGAATAAAATGTGTGTCTAACCCTTTATTCGCAAAACAAACAACTCATACATAAATACATCACTAAGTGCGATTCTTTAACACTTTTGAAATATGGTATCAAATATAATTTTGAAACCATGATTTTATTTAGTTTGATACACACACACTTTGAGTGACTTCACTAAATTGTAATTTCCATTTATATGTAAGTATACCACTAGCTTTTGAAAGACAGCCACTGTCCTTGTTTCTGCACATCTAGAACTTAACACGACTAACAGACAGGCACAAAGAAGGAAACTGATTATTATTTTGGGGATGAATTAACTTATTAACTAATGAATAGGTTTATGAATAATAAATTCATGATAGAAAACCTAAATTCTAAATAAGTTTTGTTTACGTTTCATTGTGTATGCAGTTTCCCTTCCCTTTATTTCCCCAGACCTCATTGTTGAGCATTGTAACTTCAAAGGTCCTTGAATTCTTCATCTCTAAGGAATATATTCTTTAAAGGAATTTTGAAAAGCAATAATTTCATTTGTGAAATTATGCACAAGTGAAATTGATAGCAATAAATTTAATATTCAATAAAAGTAATAATTTCATTTGTAAAATCCTCAAATAAGGTCTCCTAACTTTAATTTAGAAAAAAAAGTGAGAGCACTCTGCTTCCTTCGATATACACATTTGAATAAAGTTTCATTTAAATCAGTTCATATCTTAACAGACTATGAATTTAAGCAAAATATAGACTACACATTGCCCAGAAAATAATCCTTTGGAATTTAACTCATTACTGAAGTGTGAAGTTCTAATTGTATTACTTTTCCTAATATGTCTTCTATATAGATATTACTTAATGCTTACAAATTCAAAGGAAATGGAGAGTTTATAATGCAGGGGAGATTTATGCTAAGAAGATTCTGGGTTGTCACGATTAAAAAATTTCCACCCATTATGTGAATCCTATTGATCACTGCAGGAAGCAGAAAAGTGTGCTGTTCATTGATTTTCTGTGGCTACTAAATGCATTAGGTCTGACACATTTGATAGGTAGGAAGGTTTTCAAAGGAAGTTCTGTTAAGCTAATCTTAGTTCAGAGGAATATTTTCAATGCAGTAAGAAACCTTGTAATTGCAAGAGAAAATAGAAGAGTCAGAGAACTATAATATGAGCAATTTCAGCATAAAAATTAGACATGAGCCTTCCCAAGAGACTCTAGTAAAACACATTAAGGTTTTGATGCTGTTTTTCACAAATGTAGCAATTACTGGATAAATTGAGTTTTAGCTTTTTACCCTTCAGCCATTTAGATAGTGAATGCAAGCAATTAGTTCCTTTATCTTTTTGGCTAAGGCGAGTTATCAGAATTCTATCAAGTTCATAAAAATATAACTGAAGAAATTACATAATTGCATTGCACAAGTGAAATTGATAGCAATAGACTCAATATTTTGTTTCTAATGACCTATTCCTGATTCCTTTCATTATTGTACTGTTTCCCCAAAATACAAATTTACATTCATGAGTTGTATCAGAGACTCCTAAAGAAGTGAAAGTGATAGAAAATTCAAATCATGAAGACTTATTGTACCCTGGGAATTGATTCTCATTTTAAAAATAAAGCTAGAAAGTAAAAACTCGCATCCCTGTTGGAAGCTGTCTCAGTGACTTATTAATACAATGTCAGAGTACAATGTTACTTCTCAGTAGTACAAAACAGCGTCAAATGCTATGTATATTTTTCCAGTACATTAAGTACCAAGCACTGTGTCTCCTTTAGGTGATGATTAATTAAATTAGCATAAACCAAATGGTCCTTTATGCTCACAAGCAAACATTGTGTATTTGGCAATCAGCCTTCTCTTTTTTTTTCCAGACCATTTAACATGCTAGCATACAACTTAAACTTATAAGAATAAATGAAGACTTATATACTTTGAACATCATATTCCAATTTAATGAAATCCAAGGAGGAAATTTTCCTATACCTTGGGGACAGTAACATTCCTCTTTCACTACCAGAAAATTCATCCTTCAATATAGAAAATTATTACTGTATCCGTTATAAATTATATATAGCATATTTGAATTTAATGACTATTTTGCTTCATATTAATTATCAAAATGCTATGAGAATTAAATATTTTAAAGTATTACAACAATAGCATTATTTTATCATTGCTACTTTCTATGTGACCTTTTGGGCATGACATCTGAGCAGGACAAACCAACTTTAAAGATTTGGTCAAGAAAAGGCTCACCAGGAAGCCCTTAGGTTTTGCATTGGAGGAATGGTAGGTGCGTGAGACTTCATTTATTTGTTGCTGTTTGCTAAGCCAATTAATGATAGTATCAGGAATCTAGTACTTCATACTATTAAGTATAATGTTCTTTGTTCATTTTTGAATATCCCAGCTAGTTTTATTTTGTTTAATTAAAAATACAAGAAACAGTTCGGAGAATAACATGTCCTAGTAAAGTAAATGGCCTTTGATTATGTAACCTGGTAGGTTACAGAGGGGTCCTAGGAGGCTCTAGTAGCTGGAGGGGCCATACAACTGCAGGAAAAACAATGGGGCCTTGGTGTCTCCTTCCCCTTGCACTTCTGGCTGGAAACCCCAACTTTTCAAGGGCTGGTCAATTTCATGTAAATTCCCAAAGCCTGAGAGTTCCATTCCCCTGCTGCTAAATTTAAGTCTGAAAGTAACTTTAGAGGACTCATATCCTAAATGTAACCATTGAGTTCCATCAAAATAACCCCCCTGTGACTATATGGGAGCCTGGAGATAGACAGAGGGAGCAAGAGAGCTTATTCCCCAACCTGAGTCCTCTCTGCCAGAAACTTTGGTGTTTTTGTATTTTTTGTTTCATTAAATAAATTATGGTCCATGGAGTCATTCTTCAAACCAAGAACTCCAAACTCTGGGATCCATAGGACTTATTCTGGGGAGTGTCTGTTTCAGAGGTAAGGGACAACATAATACTACACTGGACATGACAGAAAGTTTCCTAGGTAACTCTACACTACATACTACACACAGAATACTGAAGTCAAGAAGGTTATTGTAAGGCTTCACATTGTATTCTATCTAGTTATCTAGTCCGGAAACTAGAGGGAAATGGGCATAGTTTGGGTTTTGTTAGAGGATAAAGATCAAAGTGTTCAGGGGACTTGAGTTTATGTCAAACAAACAAGTGAGAATAAATAGGAAGTTTAGTTTAGCCAAGACATTAAATCAGAGGCTTTGATAGTTCTTTCGAAATATTTAAGAGGATGTCCCTTGAAAAGGACCTCATTATCATCTTTGTGTGTTTCAGGAGAAATTGAAACAATAGGTAAAATTTACAAAGACAGATTTTTTTTTTTCAAACAAAAAGGATAAACAAATTCATGAAGAAAGAATGATTTGACCCACAAACATTAGAATCACCAAAATATTTGAAGTATGAACTTTTTCTAAGAAACTGATAATGTTTTCTCTGGCTTATTTTCAAAGTAAGACCATGGCTTTAGATAATATTTAAGTTTTCTTAACATGTAGTTAATTTAACATACACAGTAAAAACTAATTGAGCTCTCAAAATTGAGACTTTGTTGACATTTCAACCTACCAGCTGTATTTTCATTCGAAGCTCCTTTATATTTTAAGATGATTCTGACAAAAAATAATTTAACAAAAATCTCAAACTGCCTTTGCCATGTGAAATTAAAATGGCACCTTTAGCAAAATTTGTCTGTATTGGCATCCCCTCGTCTTCTCTTTTTCCTAAAGGTGTCAAACATCATTACAGCTCATTATGATGATAAGTACTGAGACAGAATGGTAGAAATGAGATAAAATGTAAATGAAGAAAATGATTCTTGTTTTAAAGTTTAATTTAAATTACTCCTGATAAGCTTTTAAGGATTTATGGAAAGAGGAACCTGGGCAGTGCCTCATGCCTATAATCCTAGCACTTTGGGAGTGATAATTGGTAGGATGTCTTAAGGCTATGAGTTGAGATTAGCCTAAACTAGACTAAGACATCTTTGATACAAAAAATATAGAAAAGTTTACGGGTTGTGATACCAGATTTCAGGTTCTTGGTCTCGGCAATTCGAAGAATGAATCGACAGACCACAGGATCAATAGTAAGTCAGGATTTATTCAAGGAACAAAAATTACAACTGAAAAAACCCAAACCTCCTGGTAGAGAGAACCCAGGAGGGAAACAAGCTCTTTTGCTCCCTCTTCAAGGTCTGTCGAGATCTGTCTTCAGGCTCTCTGCTCAGGGGTTTATATAGTGACAGCTGTGTTGTTTTTCAGGAACTCAATGTTGACTCTTAGGGCTCAGGTCTTTGTTAGGAGTGCAGGTGGAGGAGACAGCAAGGGGATAGCCAGTGTCTCCCCTGCAGGTTTCTGGTCTGTCCATCAAGTTGGTTCCTCCATCCACAGCAACATTAACACTTTCATGGCTAAGGAGGTAGGTCTTGCTGCCACCTTGTCCTGCATGAGTCCTCCCTCTCTGAGTAGAAACTCTAACTGCTGTTAGGGAAAAAGGGCGAAGACTCGATCTAACTGCTTCCTGGTGATTTGGGCAATGCTACAAGGGGAAGTTGGGTTTCTCCGGAGGGAGAGTGATCCAGGGATCCAAGATAGAATCAGGTGTTGGATCAGAACCATCTTTATTGTGTGTGGCTTGATGAGATTTCTGGAAAATATAAATCTGATTAATATAATCGGTAAAAGGCAAAGGTAGGACAGTGTCATGTTAGAAGCACTAATTCAGTGACACTAAAAGAAAACTATATTAACACTTTTCTCGCTGTTTTCTAAATAATAACTTCAAACTTTCCTTAGGCTCACAAGTGTAGGTGAACTGTGGTTGGTTCTCTTCATGTAGAAGGTTGAGGGTTCCTGGATTGTTACTTGTGAGTGATGTATCCAGGAATCTACTCCTATAACTTTAACAGCTATAGAAGAAGACAAGATAACAGAAAAGGGACCTTCTGGAAGGAAGGTAAATTAGAGGGAAGAGTTTTGATCATGACTAGATCTCCAGGAGAGAAAAGCTTCTTCAGTGTTGAATGTGAAAATGTAGTTGGGGAACCAATGGACCAAATGGTTATTCCTGCTTTATTTAGTATGTTCCTCCCCAAAAGGGGAGCAGGACTCTCAGGCATGATTAGGAAGGCATAAGAGAACAGTCAGTTATTTCAAGTGCTTTCCAGACACTCCCTATAAAGATCAGGGTTAGAGAGGAGTGCAGAAAAGTTTGCTCTAGTATCCAGAAGAAATTTTGTCTCCTGGCCCTCCACTATGAGGCAAAACTGGGGCTCCTGAGGGGTGATGACATAAGCTGGAGCCATGAGAACTTGCCCCAGGAACCCTCAAGTCCAGTTTGGGCACAGATGGACTCACTGTCCCAGGAGGCCTTAGCCTCTGGGGACAGGCCACCCTGCAGTGGTCACCCTTACATTCTGGACAGAGGCCAGGTGGCTTGCCCAGCCAGTGGTACTGCTGGGGGCAGTCTCTTCTGAAGTGGCCAGTCTGACCACATTGGAAGCACTTGTTCTTACTTTCTCAGGCTTCCCTCTGCCCCTGAAAGGTGCTCCTTTGTCGGAATGCCATTACTAGAGCTGTCATTCTTTTTCAATCCCTTCTCTCTTTTTCCTCCTCTTTCTCCTGATCTCAGTTACAAAAGATCATAGTGGCCATTTTAAGAAGATTCTCGGCTCGGCGCCTGTGGCTCAATCGGCTAAGGCGCCAGCCACGTACACCTAAGGTGGCGGGTTCGAATCCCTAGCCCGGGCCACCAAACAACAATGATGGCTGCAACCAAAAAATGGGCAGGCATTGTGGCAGGCGCCTGTGGTCCCAGCTACTTGGGAGGCAGAGGCAGGACACTCGCTTGAGCCCAGGAGTTGGAGGTTGCTATGAGCTGTGATGCCATGGCATTCTACCCAGGGGGATAGCTTGAGGCTCCGCCTCAAAAAAAAAAAAAAAAAAAGAAGATTCTCCAGTTTATGATCTGGGCCTAGAGCCAATTTCTGGAGTTTTCTTTGAATGTCTGGAGCCGCTTGAGTGATAAATTTGTCTTTTAAAATAATTTGACCCTCTATGGAGTCGGGTATTAATTGGGTGTGTTTTCTCATTGCCTCCCTAAGCCTCTCAAGAAAGGCTGAGGGATTCTCATTTTGCTCCTGACAAATAGTAGATAACTTGGAAGAATTCACAGGTTTTTTCTTGGATCTACTCAAACCTTCCAGGATACATGTTAGAAAATGTTTACTCTACCCGCCACTTTCCTTTTCAGGGTCCCATTCAGGATCCTGAAAGGGAACTGCCTGTCTTCCCATGGGGTATCTGTCCCTTTCCCCAGGAGACATACTGCCATCATATTGGACATGTACCATAAATCACCCCACTTCCTAGCTTTATCCGGGACTTCATACTTTTCATTAAACATTAAAGTTTTATCTAATAGTAACATTATATCTCTCCAAGAGAGGTCAAAGCTTTGTCCTAACCCTTGGAGAACATTTATGTACTTATCAGGGTCATCAGAAAATTTTCCTAAATCAACTTTAATTTGCTTTAAATCTGCTAGAGAAAACGGAGTGCATACTCACGCACTTCCCCTTTCACCACTCGCAGTCTCAACCAAGCAACACAAAGAAGGATATGGCTGCCATCTGGGGGTTGCAGTAGGACCAGAAAAAACTCTTGAGACAGCCTCTCTCCTGGGGTTTTCTGAACATATGCAGGAAAGTGTGGGAGAAGTAGATGGTGGGTTTGAATTAGGTGGTGATGGTATCTCCCCTGAGAATCCCTGACCATTTGGGGAAGTTACTATAGCCAAGAGAGCAGAATCTATCTGACAGGTCTTACAGAGTTGGGGGTTTTCCCTGAAAGAAAAGAACACTTGCACATAGGGAACCTCAGACCACTTTTCTTCCTGTTTACAAAAAGTACCTAATTGACAAATGGTGTCATAATTAAGAGTACCCTCTTACCAGTGGAGAGTTGATACTGAAGCCAGGCCTGGGTGCAGAAAACCATACATCCTTTTCTTAGTGCCTGGGGATCAAACATGTCCCAGTGCTCCAGAACACAGTGCAGCGGGGTGTTCTCTTGAGGAGAGAATATGTTACCCATCCATGAGAAAGAACAAATGCCCAGAATCTTAATCAATCCCACCCCCTATTCCTGCTATTCCTGAGTCGTCCAGAGCATCCTCCGACCAACCCAAGAACCCTTCTGACCAAAGGAAATGAAGCATCCTACCAATGTTTGGGGAGGAAGCCCTGAGGACAGTGGCCTCCTCAGCCCCTGCACTTCTCTGGAATTTGCCGCTCTTAGCAGTGTAGCGCTTAGTACCCATTGGTTCTCCTGTGCTTATATCATGCCGGCAGCACAGCTCCAAGAAATCAGGTATCAGGGAGCTTTGGTCCCAACTGATGCATGTATTCTTCCCCTTTCTGCCCCTTCCCCTCACTAGCCTAAGGGTATAAATCAAAGTGGGGATAAGCCCCATCCTGGAGAAAATGGCTGTGCAATGTTTGCATGTTTAACTCTAGAGAATCTGTGCAAGCTTCTTCTAAATTTCCAGTAACAAAAAGGAAAGTAGGCTTTCCAGCATGAGCAGGTCTTGGTGTTAAATGCTATGTTTTCTAACTTCCCTTTCTTTCTCAAATTTTAGCAAGGCAACAATAACTCACTCAATTAGGTACAAATCAGGGTTGAGTTCAGACCCTTTGAAACTTTTGTATCACAACCAATTGCAATTAGCTGAAGGCCCAGTGAAACTAGAATCCTCTTAAATTTCCCCACACCAGAAAAATAAAATATCCAGGGTCATGAGTGGTAGTCAAGGATCAGGACCATTCCCACCCTGGGCCTCCCTTCACAGGCCCCTGGTTTCCCAGACAAACTGTGGAGGAGAGTCATTTCGCCCCTCATTTGGGGCTGACTTCTCTTTAACAAGGTCAGCACTTGTGTTTTTAGGAACATAAAAACACCAATGACAACTCTCAACCCAGCTACAACATTTGAAGCCCCCTTAAAACATCTGATACACAATTCCAAAAAACTAGAATACCCCTACAACATTAACTAAATATATAAACAATTCCTACCTACTTGCAAACAAAGCATAAGTACTATCAAGGAGAGGAAGAGAACTAAAAGTCTATGGAGATAAATAGAAAAATGTTGGGACCATGGAAGAGAAGAGAAGATAGTAAAAGTTGGGAGAGCACAAGTTTTTGAAGGCCATCCCAAGTCCTTGGGTCTACCTCCTGACTCGGCTCTTGCCCAGGGAAAAGGAATAAACAGAGACTAGGTTCAAAATTCTTCCAATGGTCCCTTTGCCTCCTTTCTGAAGCCAAGTGGAATTAGAAAGTTTGCTCCCCAATAGCTTCTTGCCTATGACCTGGAAGTCAGCATTTACACTATGCATATTTACAGTCTGGCGGGCATTGAATTTAGTAAATTCTAGTAGGATAGCTATACAGAAAAATAGGACAGAGGTAAGCAGTCCCATTACTTACCACAGATGTCTTCTTTCCATCATCTTTCCCCAAACTTGGTCTTTTCTCCTGGCTTGGTCTTCTCTCCTGGCTGGCTCATCAAATCTGATACCAGATTTCAGGTTCTTGGTCTTGACAATTCAAAGAATGGATCGACAGACCACAGGATCAGTAGTAAGTCAGGATTTATTCAAGAAACAAAAATCACAACAACTGCAAAAAACCAAACCTCCTGGCAGAGAGAACCCAGAAGGGAAACAAGGTCTCCTGCTTCCTCTTCAAGGTCTGTGGAGATCTCTCTTTAGGCTCTCTGCTCAGGGAGTTATATAGTGGCAGGGGGGTTGTTTTGCAGGAACTTAATGTTGACTCTTAGGTCCGGGGGTCTTTGTCAGTTGCAGCCAGCTGTCCAATGAGCTTTCAGGCCTTGGAAATTGACATGAAATTCACCAGTCAGGAGTGCATGTGGAGGAGATAGCAAGGCACCATCCATGAAATTGACCACCCAGAAATGCACTGTGGAGGAGACAGCAAGGAGATAGCCAGTGTCTCCCCCACAGGTTTCTGGCCTGTCCATCAAGCTTGTTCCTCCATCCACAGCAACATCAACACTTTCACTACATCAGTTGTGTTGATAGATGCCTATAGTCCCAGCTGCTAGGGAGGATGAAGCAGAAGGATCCATTGAGCCCAGGAGTTTGAGGTTGCCATAAACTATGATGAGGCCACTATACTCTAGTCCTGGCAAGAGAGTGAGATCTTGTCTAAAAATTTAAGAAAAATGATATATCAAAAGAGCTACATAACATATCTGCTCTATAATTTTATTATAAGTTTTATTTTGTGTTCTTAAATTTTCCTGACACCCCAAAGGCAAATCCCTGAAATAGTGTGCTATGGCTACATATTGTTCCATCTGTAAAATATAAACAATTGTACTGAGAGTGGTTTTTAAAAACATAAACCACACTCTTTTCAACTATATATTAAAACTACTTGTTCTCTATTTTATTGTGTGAGATATTTCACTGTTTTTTTTACATCAACCTGTCTGAATATGTTACCACTTACTATCAGAGAAGCCTATATCATTTATATAAATCATCTGGTATAACATAAAGGTTAAAATTTTAGCAATAAATTAATGAAGCAATATCATTTGGGGGTTGAACATTAAGATATTAAAGTCCTAACGGTTGCTAATCCATGAGTATTGCTTTTATTGTAATTTAATGTTTGCCATTTAAAATTAAATCTGTGTATTTTAAGAGGGAATTTTGAGGAAACTATAGAAATCAGTTTTTTTAAATAAGTTTTATGTATTAAAATTAAATATCAGTATTTCTTTTCATGGTGAATATTTATTCCCAAAAGGAAGAATAAAGTCATTACACAGTAGACCTACAAGTGAATACAAATTCTTCCAGCAGAAATATGAAGCCTGTCATCTTTGCAAGACATAATTCTGAAATGTTCATGTATTTTTCATCTCATAGTTAGGCTGTGATCTGGAATCTAAAAAAAAAGAAAAAAGCAAAATAAAAGTTAAAGAGCAGTCCTATATTTCAAATGTGTTCCCAAGAAATGATATGCATGAAAGCAATTATAATTTCCTTTGCTTTCTTTTTTTGTTTCAAAATATCATAAAAGCACAAATGTTTTTCATTACATGTATCAATTCTGTTTTGCTTGAGTCAGGGTTATAAGTGTGCCCATCACTCAGATAGAACAAAATCTGTGGAAAAAAGTCTGACAATTTCTCAAAGAGAAGTAGACCTACAATTTAGTTCGGGAATATAACTACTGATTTTTATCCAAAGGAAAAGAATCCATTTTATCAAAAAGACACTTGCATGCCAATGTTTATTGTCCCACAATTCACAATTATAAACTTGTGGAATTAACCTAAGTTCCCATCAATTCATAAGTGGATTAACTATAAATACAGTGTACATAAAAATACACACACACACACACACACACACACACACCATGCAGTACTACACAGCCGTGAAGAAGGATGAATTAAGGCCTTTGCCACAATTTGAATGGAACTGGAGACAATTTCCCTAAGTTTCTAAAGAATAGAAAAACAATCACCATGTGTGCTTGCTATCAAATTATAAGTATCCAATGAGCACACATATGCACAGAGGGAACTAAAATTCACCAGAAATCAAACAGGGAGGAGAGAGAGAGGCTTTGAGTTTAAAAATGGAAGAAATGTCTGGGAATATAATATCAACTGATGCACAATGAATGTAATTCACTGAACTGAATTTCAAAATTATTTTTTGCAAAGCAACGAGATTAGATATGTGACAAGAATGTCAATGATCACTTTAACACAGATTGATGGTTACATTTAATGTTAAAATTTTCTGTATTAAAGGAAGTTTTTTTTTACCTTTTTTATTAAATCATAACTGTGTGCATGAATGCAATTATAGAGTACAATGCACTAGTTTTATATACAATTTGAAATACTTTCATCAAACTGGTTAACAAAGCCTTGACCTCATTGTTTTAGTTATTGTGTTAAGATATTTATATTCTGCCCTTAGTAGATTTAACATGTACCCTCGTAAAATGCACCGTAGGTATGGTCCCGCCAGTTACTATCCCTCCACTGATGCTCCCTTCTCCCTTCCCCTCTTTTTCCTCTTTCCCCTTCATCTTGAGCTATAGTTGGTTTATACCTTTCATATGGAAGTGTGGATGCTTATAAATTGGTTTCATAGTAGGGTTGAGTACATTGGATACTTTTTCTTCCATTCTTGAGATACTTTGCTAAGAAAAATGTGTTTCGGCTCCATCCATATAAACATGAAAGAGGTAAAGTCTCCATTTTTAAGGCTGCATAATATTCCACGGTGTACATATACCACAATTTATTAATCCATTCAGGGGTCAATGGGCCCTTGGGCTTCTTCCATGACTTAGCAATTATGAATTAGTCTGCAATAAACATTCTGGTGCAAAGTGGAGGGAGGGTAATTGGTGGGACCACACCTACGGTTCATTTTACAAGGGTACATGTTAAATCTACTAAGGGTAGAATATAAATATCTTAGCACAATAACTAAGAAAATGTGGTAAAGGCTATGTTAACCAGTTTGATGAAAATATTTCAAATTGTATATAAAACCAGTACATTGTACCCCAGAATTGCATTAAGGTACACAGCTATGATTTAATAACAAAATAAAATAAATAAAATAAATAAATCTAACCAGGTTGGGTGCAGTGGCTCAGGCCTATAATTCTAGCACTCTGGGAGGCCGAGGCAGGGGGGCACTTTGAGATAGAGTTCAAGACCAGCCTGAGCAAGAGCCAGACTCCATCTCTACTAAAAAATGTAGAAAAATAAGCCTGGAGTTGTGGCAGGTCCTTGTGGTCCCAACTACCCAGGAGGCTAAGGTAGGAGGATTGCTTGAACCCAGAAGTTTGAGGTTCTTATGAGCTAGCCTAAACCACGGCACTTCAGCTTGGGCAACAGAGACTTTGATTAAAAGTTATAATAATAAATAAATAAATATATATATATATATATATACACACACACACACACACACACACATAAAACATGGAAAACAGAAAAGTGAAGACAGAAGGAACCCTTAGGTAGTAACTACACAGCATCAAAACCATTTAACCCTGCAATATCTAAATGGCTATTGTATCTAAAAATGCAAACTGCCTAAAAATGTGAGGGGTTTGGGGATGCGCAAGAATACCAGAGGTTTAAAAAAGACATCTGAAAGTTATGAACTTTAATTTAATATATATTCTCTGCCCTTTTTCCACCTTTCAACCACCAAACAAAAGCCAAACTTGAGGATCCCTCATGTACCTGATTACAGTTTAATCCTCACAAAATCCTCCTTCTGTCTTTGGGAAATACTATTTACAACGTCCCCTTTCCCTCCACTGCTCACCCCAGCACTGTTTATCCCACCTCAACCGATCTCCAATTGAATTTGCTTTTCTCCAGCAGATTTCCAGTAATTTTAAATTTGTATTCATTTTACTTCTTTTCTTTAATTATAAGCCCTATGACAATATTGACTTTATTATTTTTCACTGCTAATGTACAGCCACATTTCAGCCACATTATTTGTTAAGCAGTGTGGTGGCTAGATTGGAAAGGTACCATTTATAGATATATAGAGAAACATAGTACATACATAGCTCAATTCAAAGCTGATTATTTTCTATATGTTTCCGAGGGTGTTCCTATAAAGAACATTCTAAGTCCTGAAACAAGCTTTATTACAATATTTAAAATGTAATCTACCTGCACTAAAATGAAACAGAATTCAACTATTAGAGAAGTCACTTTTGACAATTATTCATTTGCAAAACTGAATATGGTATTTTGAAACATCTACCATAATTTTGTGACTAATATACAAACTTTTCTAAATTTGGGTTTGAAAAGGTACAGAATCTATTATAGTCTATTAAAATAAAGAGTACTTGATTCAACACAAATGTTTAGGTAATAAACATGTGAAACATTTCATTTAGATTATGTAAATAATCTAAAAAGGTTAGATTCTGTTAATAACTTAAAGGCTGTGTCAGTAACAACTGTATTATTTATACAATAATAAACATGTGAAACATTTCATTTATTTATTTTTTATAATGCAATACTATATTTTCTTTTCTTTTTTCTTTCTTTTTTTTATTTCAGGCTAATGTGAGGGCATAAACAACCAAATCACAATATTTCAATTTGTTAGGTAGAGTCCCTCTTGTAGTTATGCCCTGTGCCCCAAAGGTGTGCCATACACCCTTACACTGTGCTCATTAAGTGGTATCACCCCAAACACCCCTCTCTCCCCAACTTGAATTGAAATGAGTTTTTCTCCTATGTGGGCATGAATTAGATCATCGACTGTCTTCATATTAGTATTGAGTACATTGGATATTTGCTTTTCCATTCTTGTGATACTTAACTGAGAATAGAATGTTTCAACTCCATCCAGGTTAATACAAAAGATGTGACATCACTATCTCTTTTATGGTTGAAAGTCACAGTGATCAAAACAGCATGGTATTAGCACGAAAATGGAGACATAGACATTTGGAAAAGAATAGAAAACTAAGAGATGAATCCTGTCTCTGGTCGCCATCTGATCTTTGACAAACCCAACAAAAGTATACACTGCAGAAAAGAATCCCTATTCAATAAATGGTGCTGGGAGAAATGGATAACCACATGTAAAAGACTGAAACTGGACCCGCACCTTTCACCACTTACAAAAATTGATTCAACATGGATAAAATATTTAAATCTAAGGCATGAAACAATAAAAATCCTAGAGGAAAGTGTTAGAAAAACTCTTGAAGATGTCCACCTGGGAAATATTTTATGAAGACATCCAAGGCAATTGCAACAACAACAAAACTTAACAAATGGGACTTAATTAAACTGAAAAGTTTCTGCAAAACTAAGGACACAGCAATCAAAGCTAATAGACAACCTTCAGAATGGGAAAAGATATTGGCATATCAAGAATCTGACAAAGGCTTGATAACTAGGATCTATAGAGAACTCAAACTAATCAACCAAAAAAGAGCTAACAATCCCATCTATTACTGGGTGAGAGATTTGAACAGAAACTTTGATGAAGACAGGTGCATGGCCTACAAACACATGAAAAAATGTTCATCATCTTTAAATATCAGAGAAATGCAAATTAAAACCACCCCAAGATATCACCTAACTCCAGTAAGATTAGCCCACATTTCAAAATCCCAAAGTTGCAGATATTGGCACAGATATGGAGAGAGGGGAACACTTTTACACCATTGGTGAGAAACAAACTAATACAGCCTCTTTGGAAAGAAGTATGGAGAATTCTCAAAGGACTCAAATCAGGCGTCCTCAAATACAGCCCACGGGCCACATGTGGCACTCCTAGGACATTTATCCAGCCTGCAGGGTGTTTTTGGTGCTACTGCCTGTCCTGCTTAGCAGCCAACTTGTCCCGGGGCCTACAGTCCAGCCCTCCAACAGTCTGAGGGACAGTGAACTGGCCCCCTGTTTAAAAAGTCTGAGGACCCCTGACTCAAATCATACCTTCCATTAGACCCTTCAACTCCATTACTACCCAGAAGAAAAAAAAAATTCCTTTTATCGCAGGACATTTACCCTAGATTGTTTATCACAGCTCAATATACATCTGCCAAGATGTGGAAACAATCTAAATGCCCATCAACTCAGGAATGGATAAAACAGCTATTTTAAACAATAACTAGCTGGGTAGGGTGGCTCACATCTGTAATCCTAGCACTTTGGGAAGCAAGGCTGGAAGATCACTTGAGGCCAAGAGTTTGAGACCAGCCCAAGCAAATTTGTAAGATCCTATCTTTACAAAATAAAAGAAAGAAAAATATGTAGGGTATGGTGGTACACACCTGTGGGCCCAGCTATACAGGAAACTGAAACAGGAGGATTGTTTGGGCCCAGTAGTTACGATGTTACTGCACTCAAGCCTGGGCTGATAGGGCAAGACCCTGTCTCTAAAAAAATAAATAAATAAATAATAAGTTTGGCTGTTATTGCTTTAAAAAGGTAATGGAGAATAGTTTTAAAGTTATATTCATTTAGCCTGTCAATTAAGGCTAGATGTTTTTTTCTTCTTGATTTAATAAATTATTTAGTGGATGTTTCTCAAAGTGGATTCTGGAGATGTTCTCAGGGTTCATAAGTTCTCAATGAGAATTTTTTAACTTTGTGTTTTCCCTTTGATGATAATTTTTTAAAACTGATATAGCCTGTTGTGGGTTATCTGAGCACTCATCCAAATCCAATTTTACTTTATTTATTTGTGTATTTTTTTATAATCTTGTGCATTTTAAGCAAAGGCCAGATAATGCCATGATACACTGTAGAAGCAGGGCTCTGTGGAGCTTCAGTTACTATTGTGTGATAAGAGAACTCAGCCATCACAGGAAACATGTCACCAAGTTCAAAGTATCAGGGTCACAGCACCATGCATATTTTGTAATCAGTCATTCAGTTAACATTATTCACTATATTAAACTCCTATTATCAGTTTGGTCTGTTTTGCTTGGCAGTTTTGATTTTCTTGTGCTATAACTCAAATTTGACTCTCAATGTGTGCTGACCTTTACAGAGAGGATAGTAAGGTCTACGCTTAATTGTTAATTGTTAAAACAAAAACAGTTGAAGCCAATACCAAAAGTCAGTAAGGATGTTTTCTTTATAAAGTGTTCACATGCCCCACAATTTTGAAGAAAAAAAATAGTAAACTATTTTCTTAGATTTTTTTTTCATTTTGCTCTTAAAGAATGGCAAATGTAACCAAAGCAAAAGGTGTCAATAGGAACTCTGCAGGATTTAGATCAATTCTGCACTGATTTTCATTCACAAGTCTAATTAAACAAACACCCCTGGAATTTCTAC
>CAUYQV010100040.1:0-14123 GCA_963574575.1 Galagoides demidoff | reverse complement strand
GCCTGTGGTCCCAGCTACTTGGGAGGCTGAGGCGGGAGACTCGCTTGAGCCCAGGAGTTGGAGGTTGCTGTGAGCTGTGATGCCATGGCACTCTACCCAGGGGGATAGCTTGAGGCTCCGTCTCAAAAAAAAAAAAAAAATGAGATAACTGGAACCTATCGATTTTGCTATTAAATTCTTAATGTTTTAGAAGTTGGAGAAAACAGATCTAAAACAGCATCTTAATAATTTATTTTAGATTTGGTTATATAATACAAATTAAACCTAATGTAAAGGTAAGAGTTGACAAAAATGCTAACAGTGGATACAACTTATTTTATGTTGCATTTAGTTCTCTGTCAGAAAAAGAAGAAATAATTTATTCTTTTATTCTTTGTTTAGTATGAAATATGGAAAAATAATCTAGAATGTTAAAGGAATAAAAATGCTTTAGATGGGTGGTGCCTGTGGCTCAAAGGGGTGGGACACTGGCCCCATATGCTGGAGGTGACGGGTTCAAGCCCAGCCCTGGCCAAAAACTGTAAAAAAAAAAAAAAAAAAAAAGTTTGAGGTAAGTAATCACTGAGATCACTTACCTAAAATTTCATAAAGAATCTAAAAATCAGGGCAGCGCCTGTGGCTCAAAGGAGTAGAGCACTGGCCCCATAAGCCAGAAGTGGTAGGTTCAAACCCAGCCCTGGCCAAAAAAACCCTGTAAAATAAAATAAAATAAAGTTACAATTAAAAAAAAAAGAATCTAAAAATCCCTAATCCTATGCTTACATTTATCCAAATTTTTTTAAAAGGAATCTAAAAATCTGTCGCAATGTCAATTTAAAAAGGTAAGACAAGCCAGGCACGCTGGCTTACACCTGTAATCCTAGCACTCTGGGAGGCTGAGGCAGGAAGTCTGTTTGAGCTCAAGAGTTCCAGACCACCTTAATAAGAATTCCAGACCAGCTTAACAATTTATTTCACTAAAAAAAATTTTACTAAAAATAAAAAAATTAACCAGATGTTGTGGCAGGTACCTGCTGTCCGAGCTATTTGGGAGACAGAGGCAGGAAGATCACTTGAACCCAGGATTTTGAGCTTGCTGTGAGGTAGGCTGATGCCATAGCACTCTAGCCTAGGTAACAGAGTGAGATTCTGTCTCCAAAAAAAAAAAGTCAGTTGCCCCTATACAAGGGTCAGAATATAGAATACTTCATTCACTAAATCAATTAAGTTGGCAATGTCGTAAGCTTACATCAATCTGTTTAAATCATAACAGTGACAATATATTTTGTCTTGCCAAATCTTGAGGGGTACAGCTATATAAACTGTTAAGGTAATTGGTTTCTTTGGCTAGCTTAATAATACAAGAAAAAACACAGAAAAATAAAAATTTCTTATGAAAACTAGCATATAAATAGTAGGAATTGTTTCCAGGATATATGAAATATAAACATATTAATAGATTGAGTCTAAATTCTGTGCTTGTCCAACATATAAGAGGAACATTATGCTTGGTGCCTGTGGCTCAATCGGCTAAGGCACCAGCCACGTACACCTAAGGTGGCGGGTTTGAATCCCCAGCCCAGGCCCGCCGAACAACAATGATGGCTGCAACCAAAAAATGGCCGGGCGTTGTGGCGGGCACCTGTGGTCCCAGCTACTTGGGAGGCGGAGGCAGGAGACTCGCTTGAGCCCAGGAGTTGGAGGTTGCTACGAGCTGTGATGCCATGGCACTCTACCCAGGGGGATAGCTTGAGGCTCCGTCTCAAAAAAAAAAAATAATAATAACTGGTTCGTAGTTAGCACTCAAAAACCCTTAGGTATAGTTTTTATGTCTACTTAAAAATATTATTTTAAATAAGATACAAGACCCACGTAACCATATCCTCACAATTTCATAAATCTCTATTCAACTTTCTACTGATTGTGCCTGATAATTAATAAACTAGGCCCAGGCAAGATGGCTCACACCTATAATCCTAGCACTCTGGGAGACTGAGGCAGGTGGATTGCCTGAGCTCACAAGTTCGAGACCAACCTGAGCCAGAGCGAGAGCTCATCTCTGAAAATAGCCAGGCGTTATGGCAGGTGCCTTTAGTCCCAGCTACTTGGGAGGCCAAACCCAAGAGTTTGAGGTTGCTGTGAGCTACGACACCATAGCCTACTGAGGGTGACAAAGTGAGACTCTGTCTCCAAAATAAATAAATAAATTTCTTATCTTTAGTTCCCAAGTTCAAGAAGTTTTGCTAACTAATCCCAATCACTCTATGGAATAACAACATTATTTAAGGGAAAGTAACTCATGAGGTTACTTGCCAGAACTTAATCCATTCTAATCAAATAAATTCCAAATTCACTTTAGAGCTGACAAAAATCACCTATTTTAAGTTTAAGCAGACTTCTCTCTAAATACTAGTACTACCTTAGTAATGAAAAGTCCTTCCTAGTCAACAGGACTCCCTCCCCATTCCATGGACACACCCATCATCAGAATATCATCTAGAGTCTGGCCAGTTAATGGTTCAATTACAACTAGAGTGTCTGGGCAACAATATGCACAAAGTCCTAGGTAGCAGTAGAGAAGTCTTGGGAAAGCTCCATTTAATGTCTTACTCATTCTGTATCAGAAAAAAAAAAGACAATGAGTCACTTAGATGAATAATCCCTAGTCATTTTCAAATTATGGGCCTAAAGTCACTATCCCCCTTAAACATATCAGCACTGCTCAGGGAAATCACTCAAGACTGCTGCTGCCTGTACATAATGGTATACAGTGAAAACTCAAAATCCAGAATCACAAATCACTATATCCCAATAAAAATATGATTTTCCTTCATCTGCAGAACAAACTTGACCATGAAAGAAATGAGTTTAAAGGCATCTTAACTTTTTGCTAAAAATACTGAATGTTTAAATGTTCAGAAAGTTGCCAAGAAAATAAAATTGAATTATAACATCAATGAACTGAGTTTGTGGATACAATCCTCTGTTCTTTCACTCCAACAAAAACCAGTAACTTCATCCAGTATTTCAGGTACAATCGGTTTGTAGCACTTACCTGCAGCTTGTCCAGTCTTCGCCAGAAGAGACCCCAGTTCCAGGATGCTCTGCTCTTTGACCTGCACTGCCTCCTCATCATTTTCTTGAATGTCACGCTTCACTGGGAGAGGAAAATGCAAATCCTCTTAAAATTCTGACAAAAAAGTGAAGACCGTGGGAAATTTCACCCTCACAAGACCCATTACAAACCCAAACATATATACCAAAAGACTAATTCAAAAGAGCTTTAAAAGAAAAAAATCTATGAACAAGAAAAAATAAATGGTCAAGTAAATGTAGGACATGTCTTACATAAATCATAAAAAATGGATTCTTCTCTTTGATTTCAAATGTGCCTTTTCATTATGTCCATCAGAATTCTGCTTATCCACATACACCGAATGTTTGTTGTAGTCACTTGGTTAAAGCAAAATTAAAATAAAATAGACCCTTCATACTTATGGCACTAACTACCACACTAATCACTGTTACGTGAAGACATTAAACATGGCTGTGCATATACCTTCCAAAAACTAAAATCAAATGACCAAGCTGCTGATGACTATAAAGTCTCAAAAGCCTTTTAGAAAACTCTAGGTCTGTACAAAGCCTCAGTCTATGGGTGTGCTAGGGATAAGCAGTTCTATAAAGCCATTCTGGAAACACAACCCTATCAAAACCCCAATGTGATCCTAAACAGTTATACTTAAGAGACAATGATGCTTTAAAATGGACTTGGGTCCTGTTAAAATAACTTTGTACTGTCTGTCCCACTTTCAACAGTTTGTAACTATTCTAACATGAAAACACTGAAGAGCCTGTCCAAGTCCGAATGATAATTTTAGTGATCATCATTATTACTCCTCTTGCAAAGCAACATGACTTGACAAAAACCAAGGTTCTGATACTCCATGATGGAGTCCCAAAAAAGTTAAGGCTGTCAACCACCCTGACTCATGCTTGCTCTAACAGGGAAGTTTTCAGGAACTCTCCCAATATACTTAGCAAGCAAGAAATACTCGATTATTAATGTTTAACATAATTTCTACTTTATGAAAGACAAACCGGTAGGCTCTCTGCAAAAAAAAAAAAAAAATTAAAGTTCAGGCTTCTCACATTAGTTCTAAATATTAGTGTGTACTCAGAATAACAGTAACAGAGGTAATTCTGATTCTGTAAATGTATCTGAAGAAAGATTAGAACTTCAAAATGAAACACCCCTTACCAATTATCATTCACTCAAAGATGCATCTTGACCCCCACCTCCTCTCCTTCCCTAGCTCCCAAAAGTAAAGACATCAGTGTCTGGTCACTATCTTTTCTCTGCAAGTCTGGAGTACCAAAATTCAACAGACTGAGTAGGTCAACATAAATGTCAACATCCTAGAAGTGGATACAAGTGCATTCTCATACTACTTGTTGATACAATTCAAATCTTTTCAAACTATATTAAAAACATCACATTACTTCATGGGCGGTAAAGAGCTAGTCCATGCTCTAACCGAATCCTTTATGAATTAACATTAATAGCCTTATCTGTCATCATACATTCAAGCCTCAATTCCAGTAGAAAGCTGTCAGAAGCGACTGGCTGGGGCTCCCATTTCCTGTTGCGTACAGGTGTAAGATAACCATACTACAAGTGTCAAGAAAATTTCCTTTAATTTTCTCCAGCAATGTGCAACCGGACGGTTCCAAAGAGTTTCCTGAACTCCGCGGGCTGACAACTAACTCCCTGAACTAACTTCCAACACCCTGCAGGGAAGACTGGCACCACTGGTCACCTACCGTAGCCGGGCAGTCAGTCCCACCACAACATCCTACTCTCACACTCCACACGGGGCAGAGGAACGTCTCGGCCACCTTTCAAACCCAATGCCAACGTGAAGCGTGTCATCCCCGAATTTCCCAAACTCGGAAAGCGGCCCTCCTTCAGCGGAGCCTTCCGCTGGGGTCCGGGGAGAAGTAGCAGCTCCCCGCGTCCCGTGGAAGGAAACTCCAGGAGAAGCGAGCGCGAGCGCTCCCACCTCAACCAGGCTGTGCTGATAACAACGGCGGGAAATGCCCATCCCGCGCGGGTTTCGCCAGGGCCTTTCCCCCGGAGACTCTCGCCGAGTCTGTGATAAGTCTGCCGGCGGGCACTGCTCCCCGGTCCCGGCCAGCTCGTGCGGGCCAGAGCTAGGAACAAGGCTGGACAGGGGTGGTGGTCCCGACTCGGCCCACTGTCCCACCCCACGCTCACCGTGAGTCAGCAGCCGGCGAGTGGACACAGGAGTCGCCTGGGGGCTCCCCATCCGAGTGGGACCCCGGGCGCTCCAGGGAGCTCCCAGCGGCCTGTGCCCCCAGCCCGGCCCCCCTCACACACACAGTGAGTCAGCAGCCCCGGAGCTGGCCAGCCCGGCCCCTGTCCGCTGCCGCCGACCGACACGGGCCGAGCGGGGCCAACGCGGGCAGGCCGGCGGCGCGGCGACCTTTACCGATGGAGTGGAGGATGTCGATGGAGGCCTCCCGGTCAGTGCTGAGTAGAGACTGGGCTCTCTGGAACTCCACCACCGCCGCCGCCGCCATCTTACCGCTCTCACACCGTCCCCGGCCACGGCCGCCGACGCCGGAAACACACAGCCGGAAAGCCCGCCCTCGCGTCCCTCCCCGCCGCGGCCCCCGGCTCCTCCATCCCCGGAGCACTCCGGGAGTTGTAGTCTCTCGGCCGGGCGGGGGCCGAGGGGTGACGGCGAGAACGGGAGCGCCGGGCAGGTGGGCGGCGAGCGCCTCAGCGCCGCCTAGCGGCCCGCCCGTGAGAAGACGAGGCCCTGCCCAGGTACAGGAGTCCAAAGTTAGTCTCAGCCAACTCAGAAGAGGGTTCTTCATCGCTAGTCTCCTTGTTCACCCTTGAGAGGACGTTTTGAGTAGCTGGGCAGGGACTGACTGAAAGCTCTTTGTCAGCTGTAAAAAGATGGGGGGGCGGGGGAGAAGCAGCTGTGTGACTTTCTTTGTAGCTTCCAGTTTAACCATTCATTTGGGGCAATAAGTGACCTTATAAAGAGCTTGCTATGTAGTAGACAAAGAATGGCACCATGCAAATGCATTCAGGTGTCTAACAACACTTGTGTCACACACACACACACACACACACACTTTCCAGGCTTGAATTCTACTGAATGCTAGCTAGCCTGTGATAAAGCTCACCAGTGTCTGAGAAAACTGTCTTTCCAAAGCAGCCCATTCAGGCTCGGCTCCTGTAGCTCAGTGGTTAAGGCACCAGCCACATTCACAAGGGCTGGAAAGTTTGAACCCAGCCCGGGCCTGCTAAACAACAATGACAACTGCAACAACAGAAAATAGCCGGGTGTTGTGGCAGGCGCCTGTAGGCCCAGCTACTTGGGAGGATGAGGCAAGGGAATCTCTTAAGCCCTAGAGTTTAAGGTTGTTGTGAGCTGTACGCCATGGTACTCTACCCAGGGCAATATAGTGAGACTTTGTCTCCAAAAAACAAAGCAGCCCATTCAATCTTGGGATGATGCTGAACATTATAAAATGAAATATCTTTGCCCAATTCATTCAATAAATACCTCTTAGGCATCACACAGAAGACTCACCCCAGCTCCTGGCTCAAAAAAAGAAAAACCAGATTTCTAATATCTCCAGTTCCTTCAACTAAAATCACAGGTATCTGTGAAGGTGCCATGTGGAAAGAAAAAAGGACATTTTATGTGACTACTTAGTGTTAAACTTAAGGAAGGTGCTAAAACTATACAGAGACAGGTCAATATAAGGAAGATCTTTCTCTAGGTGATGACGATCCCAAAAATGAAATATGCTGTCCCATAAAAGGACCTGTAAAGGGAACCAACATTGCACTCCTCTGTGAAAGGATTAGGGAATTTATATATCTATCTCCTTTTATCCTCCCAACAATGTTCTGTAAAGATGTTTTTTACTTCCTTAATAGATGAGGAAACAGTTTAAGTGATTTGGTGAAGCTCAAATAATGATTGAAAGAGCTGAGAGGCTCGGCGCCTTTGGCTCAACCGGCTAAGGCGCCAGCCACATACACCTGAGCTGGCCGGTTCGAATCTAGCCCCGACAGCCAAACAACAATGACAGCTGCAACCAAAAAACAGCTGGGCATTGTGGCGGGCGCCTGTGGTCCCAGCTACTTGGGAGGCGGAGGCAGGAGACTCACTTGAGCCCAGGAGTTGGAGGTTGCTGTGAGCTTTGTTGCCACGGTTCTACCCAAGGCGACAGCGTGAGGCTCTGTCTCAAAAAAAAAAAAAAAAAGAAACAGCTGAGATCTGAGAGTTGGGGAATGCCTTCCTAATTCCTAGGTGTGTTCAAATGAAAACTGGATAACATTTCATCAAATCATTGTAAACAGTATTCATGACTTTGGTGGGAAGTTGGATTACATGGCTTCTAAATTTCTCCCAACTCATAGAGTCCATGAATCTCAGTGTAAAACTGAGCTTTTCTTTGTTCAAAAAAAAGCATTTCCCTATTCCCATTCTGGTGTGCAATTAATGATACTGTGCCAGAATGTTAATGGACTGTAAAACTCCTAAGCTGAAAACAAGCCATGACTATTTCCAACTTCTAAAGAATGGTTGCTAGTAACTATCCAAAAAACTTGCTAAGAAGCAGCTAGACCTTTAACCTTTCTCTATCTCCAGCTTCAATTAGGGAGACATAAAAATTTAAAAAGAATTTATTAGAAGAAATCATAGTGCTTACTTCACTACAAAGAGGGGGTACTAATAAAAGACCAGAAGTGCCTGCCAGATCTTTCTTCTAAGCTGGTGAGTCTTTTTTCTCTGTGCAATGATGATGCAGAGAGGGGTTTTTGTTGTTTCTTTTTTGATTTTTTTTTTTTGAGACAGGGTATCTGTCACGTGGGCTTGAGTCCAGCAACATCATCATAGCTCACTGCAACCTCAAATTCCTGAGCTCAAGTGATCCTCCTGCCTCAGCCTCTTGGGACTATAGGCACACCACACACCTGGCTAATTTTTTTTTGTGTGTAGAGACAATATGTCACTCGTGCTCAGACTAGTCTCAAAACTCCTAGCCACAAGCATTCCTCCCCCTCAGCCTCCAAAAGTGCTAGGATCGCAGGCATGAGACACCATGCCTCACATATAATGAGAATTTTGAGGTGAACTGGACATGTCTCTCTAGAAGCTGGAGCCTTCATGAACAATTATAAGGACAGTTACTTGCTTCTGGCCTACAGAATTCTGAATTAGGGAATATGGTCAGCATACTCTCTCTACAATAAGACAATGAGGAAGGGCAGCAACAGGCAGCTCCACTAACCGTGTTTAATATGGCAAGACATTTATAGGTAGATTATTCAAAATATTCTTGAAGAAGTCTATTTAATAGGATCACCTGCTAGAGGAGACCCAGTAATAAGAGTCTGGAAGTGTGAAATTCAGGAGGCAGCTACTGAAGGAGGATCTTGAGGTCCATAGGTAGAGCCTCTAAAGAACTCATAAACGGGGTGGCACCTGTGGCTCAAAGGAGTAAGGCACCGGCCCCATGTGCTGGAGGTGGCGGGTTCAAACCCAGCCCCAGTCAAAAACTGCAAAGAAAAACTCAAACACTCCCTATGAGAAAGAACCAGTACCTGGATTCTGCCTCTGATGTCATTGGTCACGTAAGAGACCTTCCCCTCTTTTCTTACAATCCCTCCTACTTCTCTTCCTTCTCCCAAACTCCCCCACCCTGGAGGAGACCTAGAAACAGCAGATTAAGAGGAGAGAACAAAAAGAGTGAAAGTACAGACTACACACAAATTTTCAACTGCCGGACAGAGAGAGGGAGGAAGCTTTAAATAAGATATGAAAATGGGCTCGGCGCCTGTGGCTCAAGTGGCCAAGGCGCCAGCCACATACACCTAAGGTGGCAGGTTCGAATCCAGACCAGGCCCACCAAAACAACAATGACGGCTGCAACCAAAAATAGATGGGCGTTGTGGTGGGTGCCTGTGGTCCCAGCTACTTGGGAGGCTGAGGCAGGAGACTCTCTTCAGCTCAGGAGTTGGAGATTGCTGTGAGCTGTGATGCCACAGCACTCTACCCAGGGGGATAGCTTGAGGCTCTGTCTCAAAAAAAAAAAAAAAAGATATGAAAATGAAGTTTTGGTTTGGGCTGGATTCGAGTTTTAAAGATTACAAAATAACATAGAAGAGATTTAAGAGATTTTCCCAAGGTGTCATCCAGGAGAATGGAATGGAGATCTAGCACCTGCTTTCAAGTTTCGGGCTAGCTACTTAGTAGCTGGAGACTTTAACATGTGTCTTAATTTCACTGACCTTAGATTTTTTTCTCACCTAGAAAAGAAGAATAATAAAACCTAGCTCACAAGGTTGTTGTAAGGATATTTTCTGGTGGTTGTTATTTTCTGTTTGTATAGCATTTTCATCACGTAAGACTGAGAAGCTGTATCATTGGGATCACAAACTGCTGCTTAGTAGTCACCTGGCACTGATTGCATGGATAGGAAAGCAATGTCCCTAAACTTACATAGTATAATGTAAGCAGTTCTCAGGATCTGACTTTCTCAAGGTCATCAAAAGCTCCCACTCACACTTGCAATTGTCACGCCATTCTTCCCCATTTTCAGATTCTTCGGACCTCCTCTTTTTGTGCTAATGTCCTGCCCGGGCCTTGTGAAGAGTCTGGTTAATAACCCTCTTACTGTGATCCACAAAAGGTTGTAAAATCTGACCTACTTCTCCAACTTCAACTCTCATCGCTTTGTCTCTTACTCATTCTGCTTCTGCTCGGCTACCTCCTCTGCTTTTTCCTCAAACACACCCAACTGCCAAGTTCTTTCCCACCTCAAAACCTTTAGGTTCACCTCTCAGGTTTCGGTGCAAAGGGCATTTTTAAAATTTTTTATTTCAGATTAATATGGAGACACGTGATTAGATTACATAATTTGCTTATCTAAGTTTAGAGTCTGAAAGGTTGTGCCCTTCACACAGGCAGTGTCTGCTATAAGTGTACTGGGAGGAAATTTACTCAACTCCTTCCTCTCCTCCCTTTACTTGAGCCTAAGTTTGAGTTTTCCCGTCACATGTAGTTGTTAAATCTACTGGTTTTAATTAAGTACTGAGTACACGTGTCGCTCATTTTCCATTCTTGTGATACTTCACTTAGGAGAATGTTCTCCAAATCCATCCAGGTTGTTATAAAAGACACAAAATCTTCTTTTTATGGCTGACTAGTATCCCATGGTATACATATAACACAGTTGACTAATCCATTCATATGTTGAAGGTCGCCTAGGTGATTTCCACATCTTTGCAGCTGTGAATTATGCTGCTCTGAACATTTGAGTACAAATATCCTTATGGTAAAATGATGTTTTTTCTGTTGGATGGATACATAGTAATAGGATTGAGGGATTAAATGGTAGTTCTACTTTTAGTACTTTAAGAAATGTCCATACTTCTTTCTACCCAGGCTGTATTAGTTTGCAGTCCTGTCAACAGTGAATGAGTGTTCCCTTCTTTCCACACTCATACCAGCATACCAGCTTTGGGACCTTGTGGTGAGGGTCATTCTCGATGGGGTTTAGGGGATACCTCTAAGTGGTTTTGATTTGCATTTCACTGATTATTAGCGATAATGAACATTTTTTCATGTGTGTGTTAGCCATTCATCTGTCCTCATGAGAAAAGTTTCGTTCATATCCATTTCCCAATGTTTTTTGCGTTGTTTTTTTTTTTTTGAGATAGAGTCTCACTATGTTGCCCTGGGTAGAGTGCCATGGCATCAACGGCTCACAGCAACCTCAAACTCTTGGGCTTAAGTGATTCTCATGCCTCAGCCACCTGAGTAGCTGGGACTACAGGTGCCTACCACAATGCCCGGCTAATTTTTGGTTGTAGTTGTCATTGTTGTTTGGCAGGCCCGGGCTGGATTGGAACCTGCTAGCTCCAGTATACATGGCTGGTGCCCTAGCTGCTGAGCTACAGGCACCGGAGCCTATCCATCATAATTTTCATAAGTGGGTGATAGGTGAGGGTCCACTGTTCAGTCTTTTACTAGTGGCCAGCCAGTTAACACCATTTATTAAATGAGATTCTTTTCCCTAGTGTGTGCTTTTGTTTTCTCAAGATCACATGGCCCTATAAGACTGGTTTCATCTCTAAATTCTCTGTTCCATAAATCAATGTTTCTATTTTTATGCCAATACCATGCTGTTTTGATCACTATGGACTTACAGTATACCCTGAAGACTAGTAAAGTGATGCCTCCAGATTTTGTTCTTATATTGTAGAAGTATGTTGGCTATCTTTTTTCTGTTTCCATACGAAATGTAGAACAAGATCTTTAAAGTATAACATTGGTATTAATGGGTAGTGCATTAAATCTGTAGATTACTTTGGGTAGTATAACACTTTAACAATGCTGATTCTCCCAAACAATGACCATCATACATTCTTTCATCTGTTAACAGCCTCTGCAATTTCTTTTCTCAGCGTTTCATAGTTCTTTCTGTAAAGATCCTTCACATACTTTGTTAAATATATTCCAAGGTTTTTCTTTTTTTTTTTTTTTTTTTGAGACAGAGCCTCAAGCTATCCCCCTGGGTAGAGTGCCATGGCACCACAGCTCATAGCAACCTCCAACTCCTAGGCTCAAGCGAGTCTCCTGCCTCCGCCTCCCAAGTAGCTGGGACCACAGACACCCGCCACAACGCCCGGCCATTTTTTGGTTGCAGCCATCATTGTTGTTTGGCAGGCCCAGGGGATTCGAACCCGCCACCTTAGGTGTAGGTGGCTGGCGCCCTAGCCGATTGAGCCACAGGCGCCGAGCCATTCCAAGGTATTTCATTTTCTTTGATGCTACTGTGAAGGTTAGCTTTGATTCTCAGCTTGACTATTGGTGTATATATGAAGCCTACTGATTTGTGTACATTGACTTCCTAACTGGATATGTTACTGCATTTCAATATAGTAGTTTCAGATTGCATCCCTGGGGCTCTCTGAGTATAAGATGATATACCAGCAAGAAGCAATAGTTTAATCCTCCTCTGTCACCATTTGGATAACCTTGGTATCATTATCTTGTCTGATTGCATTGGTCAGGACTTCTAGCACTATGCTGAATAGTAGTGGAGATAGTGGACATACTCTAGTTCCAGTTCTAAGTGAGAATGCTTTCAGTTTTTCTCCGTTCAATAAGATGTTGGCTGTGGGTTTGTCATAGATGCCTTCTATCAGTTTAAGGAATGTTTCAGGTATGAAATTTTTCATAAGTGTTCTAATCAAAAAAGGATGCAAATTTTGTCAAATGCTTTTTCTGTGTCTATTGAGAGGGTCATACAGTCTTTATTTTTACTTCTGTTTATATGATGAATTATGTTTATAGATTTGTGTATGGCTTTTTTGAGAAAGGGCCTTGCTCTGTTGCCCAGGCTAAAGTGCAATGGCATGGTAATAGCTCACTGCAGCCTCAAACTCATGGGTTTTAGTGATCCTCCTGCCTTAGCCTCTGGAATAGTTGAGACTACAAGTGTGTGCTATCATGCCCAGTTAATTTTGTTACCTTTTTCTTTTTTTTTTTTTTTCCTGAGACAGAGTCTCACTCTGTCACCCTACGTAGAGTGCCGTGGCATCGTATCTCACAGCAACCTCAAACTCTTGGAATCAATTCATTCTTCTGCCTCAGCCTCCCGAGTAGCTGGGACTACAGGCATCTACCACAATACCCAGCTAGTTTCTTTATTTTTAGTAGCGATGGGGTCTCACTCCTGCTCAGGCTGGTCTTGAACTCCTGAGCTCAAGCAATCCACCCACCTTAGCCTCCCTAAGTGCTAGGAATATAGGCATGAGCCACTGCACGGGGCCTAGATTCGCATATATTGAACCAATCTTGTATCTCTGGGATGAAGCCCAGCTGGTCGTGATTAATTATTTTTCTGATGTGTAGCTGAATTCTGTTTGATAAATTATTTTTTTTTTTGCAGTTTTTGACCATGGCTGGTTTGAACCCGCCACCTCCATCATATAGGGCTGGTGCCCTACTCCTTTGAACCACAGGCACTGCCTGTTTGATAAAATTTTATTGAGTACTTTCACATCAATATTAATTAATGGTACTGGTCAGTAGATTTCTGTTTTTGTTGTGTCCTTTCCTGGTTTTGGTAACAGGATGATATTTGCTTTGTAAAAGGAGTTGGGGAGGGTTCCTTCCTTCTCAATGTTTTGGAATAGATTTTGCATTATACGTACAAACTCTTCTTTTAAGATTTGGTAGAATTCTAGTGTGAAACAGTCTGGGCTGGGACTTTTTTTGTTGAAAAGTTTTTTATTGTTGTTTCAATTTCAGTGCTTGATATCGGTGTGTTTGAGAGTTCCACTTCCTCCTGGTTGAGTCTAGGGAGGTAGTGTGATTACAGGTGTATGTCCACTTCCTCCATGTTTTTAAATTCCTGGACATAGAGATTTCTGTAGTATTTGGTGATCACGGTTTATATTTCTGTGGTATCTGTTGTTATTTCCCCTTTTTGTTCTGGATAAAGCTTACTTTTCTGACTGTGGTCAATCTAGCCCAGGGTTTATCCACTTTATCTTCTCAAGGAATCAACTTTTTATTTTGTTGATCTTTTGAATGTTTCCTTGGTTCTTGATTTCATTTAGCTCTGATCTGATTTTGGTTATTTCTTTTTTCCTGCTGGGTTTGGGAGTGCATTGTTCTTCCTTTTCTAGTTCCTTGAGGTGATTCATCAGACTGTTGATTTGCACACTTTCAGATTTCTGGATGTAGGAATTTAACATGATGAATTTCCCTCTAGGACTGCTTTTCGGGTCCTATCAACAGGATTTGATCGTTTTTAGCCTCACTGTCGTTTTATTCAAAAAAAATCTAATGACTTCCTTCATTATCTCCTCCTTGACCCAGTGTCTGTTTGGGAACAAGTTTTTTAGTTTCTTTTTTTTTTTTTGAGACAGAGCCCTCAAGCTGTCCCCCTGGGTAGAGTGCCGGTGGCAACAAAGCTCACAGCAACCTCCAACTCCTGGGCTCAAGCAAGTCTCCTGCCTCAGCCTCCCAAGTAGCTGGGACCACAGGCACCCGCCACAACACCTGGCTATTTTT
>CAUYQV010100038.1:0-23621 GCA_963574575.1 Galagoides demidoff | reverse complement strand
TCAAGCGAGTCTCCTGCCTCCACCTCCCAAGTAGCTGGGACCACAGGCGCCCGCCACAACGCCCAGCCATTTTTTGGTTGCAGCCATCATTGTTGTTTGGCGGGCCCGGGCTGGGGATTCGAACCCGCCACCTTAGGTGTACATGGCTGGCGCCTTAGCCTATTGAGCCACAGGTGCCGAGCCTTCCCAACAAGTTTGATCACCAAATGCAGATGTCCATCTTTGTAGCTCTTGTTAAACATTATAATGCAGAAACAGATTTGGAGAGCAGCAGCGTCTGAACCTCCCTGTTTTCTCGTTGATAATGGGTTTCAGTGTTGTAACTTGTTTTTGCCCATTTAGACATGTGGGCAGAGGCCACAGTGGTCTCCTCACTGAGCTTCTTTACATGCACTTCCTATTGGGTGGTTTGTTATAGGAGGTGCTGATCCACAGATGCCTCTATTCATTGGATAAATTGTTGATACATAGTGCATGGGGAACTTTTATTCCTTTTAGTGCTTTTCCCCACCCCCATTTTGTTACATTTCTGAGACAAATCTATTATTGGTACATGCCAGGCACTCTGCTGGGACCCTCACTTACTAGCCATCTAATTCCACAACCGCCGTAGAAGACTGATGTTAATCATCTCATGTTACAGATAAGGAAACTGAGGCTGGCAGCTGTGAGGGGACCTATGTGGGGCATATGGCTGCAAGAGCCCAAGCTGGGACTGTTGCACCAACTGGGAAGACCTGTCCTAGGGGATACACGGCCTGTATCACCCACCAAAGAGCACAGGGTAGAACTTCTTGTGCATGGTGACCCTGGCTTGGTGGCCTGGAGCCCTTTGCATCAGGGTGGGCAAGGCACAGGACTAGACAGGTGGTAAGGGGATCTGGGTGGTAGGTGCCACCTTTGGCCAGCAGGACTTGGGGCCTTGGGAAGAGATCGGAGTGAGTAATTCGGACTATGGGGTTTTGTTGAGTTCAGGCACCTGGCCTGGAGGGTGCTGGGCATGTGCTCTCCTGCCTCAGGGCCTGGACTAGGTGGGGTGTCCTCCACAAGTGTGAGGATCCACATTTCCCCACACTGTGGGTCTATCAGTGGTGCATCATCGGGCTAGAGAGTGCCTAGTCTTCTCCAAAATCATTGTTCCTGCTGGACCTGGCCAATGAGTGGGCAGGTTATAGGGTCCTGGAACCTGGTGAATTCGAGGCAGAATGAGGATGTGCTCTTTGCTGAGCTCCTACCGAGTCCTCAGAGGGGACTGAAAGATGGAGTCCTGTGTATAGTCACCAGAAAAATGGGCTGGCCCCATAGCCACTGGCACAGGGTGTAGTGAACTCATCAGCCCAAACTCAGTGTCCAGCTCCAATCCTGGGTCTAAGTCGGGGCCATGAGGCAGCATGGTTGCTGTGGTGCCTATCAACTCCACTGCTGGAGGAGGTCATCTGCTATGCCCACAGTGCAGGGTGAGGGGTTCTGCTGCCCTCTCCTGGGCGCAGGCATAGGTGGTTCTGGTGAGGACAGAGTCAGGAAGGGTGACGTGGTCAGTGGCCCAGGTGTGAGCTGGAGCAGAGTTCACTGAGGAGTGGACAGGGCTGGGGGGCTGGTGGCTGAGCAGCTCCTAACTGTCCCATGGTGGCAGGGCCAGGGAGAGAAGGACCATGATTCATGGAGGAAGCCAGACAAATGGAGTGATGTCGTGGGGTCTTGGCCACAAGGGTTCAAGCTTCTGGGTCATGGGTGCTGGATCAACCTGCAGAATGGTGCCTGCCTCACCCAGCTGTCTCACCTGCCTCAGGTCACATCACTGTTGTCATTATCATCTCAGCCATCAGTGCCCACTCATCATTGTCTGAGAGATGCTGTCCTGTGTGCACCTTGTTCATTTATCCAACAATTGTCATTAGTGCTGGTCGTGTATTGGTGGGATCCAGGTGGCAGGGTTGCAGCAAGAGCTTCCATTCCAGTGGCAGGAAGCATAATATTTGCTCTCTTCCAATCCTTACAACACCTTAGGAGGCAAATTCTATTATGGCCTCTGCTTTACAGGTGGGGACAGACCAGGGAGGCTGAGCAACTTGCCAGAAACCACACAGCTTGAGCTAGGGTTGGTCCGAAGACTGTCTTGGTGCTACAGTTCACTCACGTTGCCTTTGAGTTTCCCTGACTCCTCTGAAACTGGACCTGCTCTGGCCCCTCCTGTCCCAGTAGATTGATGGACTTTGCAGCCTGACCCCCGCGCTGTTGTTGCCCACTTGTCCTGGGGTTGTCACAGCTCCCAGGGTCTTTGACACTGGGGAGCTGCTGTACACAGTAGGAAGTAGACATGTGACTCCTGCTTCCTGCATCAGGACAACAAAATAGAGAAGCACAGAGACAGGCATACAGACAGGCAGACAGTCCTATGACTGTCCTGTCCTGACCCCCAGCAGCCCTGGCCACTGGAGCCTCCTGTGATGATGAAAGTGCTGGGATCTGCACTGCTGTCCATACAGTGGCCACTAGCTGGGGAGGCGCTGGCCACCTGGGGTCACTGTGCTCCAGCAGTTGAGGGAGCAGAGCCTTGGTTAGAAGAAGCAGCCCTGCCCTCACTGTGAGGTCTTAGTAACCAGTGGGCAGCGTCCCCATGGTGGCTCATGGAGTCATGTCAGCATGGTGCTGATGCTTTTGCTGTCAGTAGCTCTGTTTCACGGATGGGAAGACTGAGGCTCAGTGATTAAGTGATTTGTAGGTGACCCAGCTAGAAAGTGCCAGAGCCTGGATATGGACCCATGCTCCTGGTTGCAGAGCCTGTTCACCTCCCTGCCTTTCTGTACCTGCTCACACCAGCCTTGTAGTCCCCTGTGGAGTGAGGAGGCTTCTTCTCTGAGGTGGCTCACAGGGGACATCCTGTGGGTCTGGACAGTGGCCTTCCAGGCCCCATGCTTGGGCTTCAGCATCCCAGGGAGTAGCCTGGGGTACCCAGGGCTCTTGGGTCCCTGATAAAGATCTGCCGATAGTGGACCATGGCTCTGCACTGGGACACTCCCGAGGCCCCACAGTGTACCCTGTATGTTACTGTCCACACATTAGTTGTATCCTTCTTGAGACTCTGTGGCTTGGCCTTGCTCTGGCCTAACTCAGAGGGGCTAAAGGCCTAGCCCTGCAGAAGATCAGCCTGGGACCACAGTGTCCTATGTGGCGCGTTGAGGAAGGTGCTAGGCTCTGGAATTTTCCATGCTGGGCCTGAGGCCAGCTCTATCATGGTCTGGTTACAGGACCTGGGCCCAAATATATGATTTTTTTGAACATCTAGCTCCAAATTTAAACCTCCTTGGAACCTGTTGGCAAGTGAGAAAGTATTAACATATGTCATGGTTCCTAGAATGGTGCTTTTCCCAGAGTGGACAGCACCACACATTTGGGGTACTTGTCGTGGCCTCCAGTGATGGCTGCCCTGACCGCTGGCTTACTCATCCACTTGTTCCTCTGATGTGGACAGTCCCCTGTGCCAGGCCTGTCCTGGTGTTGAGATTCAGAAGTGGCTGAGGCTACTCCCATTTTAGAGGGGACCAGAGTAGGTGGCGGTCATGGGACAGCCTTCTGTATCCTGGTGTTTCCTGGGGGAGGTGACGCCTACACAGGGTTTGGAAGGATGAGCGCTTTCCTCCCTATAGGAATGTTTAGAGCAGTTTTCCTGACTGTCTTGGGAGGATAAGTCCACTGGGGACAGAGCTGCCTGCCCCACAAGCAGTCCATGACTGCTTTTCCTTGCTACTCTCACTCTGTGGGCACCTCAGCCCTGCACTGGGGGCCGCAGCAGCCTGTCTGCTGTGAGGTTCTGGGTGGCTCATTCGCCACCAGAAGGGTGGTCACAGAGCCCAGAGTACTCTGCAGCTGCCCACGGGATACCTGCCCACAAGAGGTGGGAGGGCTGCAGCAACCCTTGGACTGGACAGAGCCCACTTAAGAGAACTGGCCTCATAGTGTTGGGGCCTGGAGGCCAGCCCAGCCCACCAAGGGAGTGTCTGCCAGACGGGAAAGGTGGCTTAGTTCTGGCTCCAGCACAGCTTAGGAAGTGCTATAGAAAGTGCCTCAGATAAGGTAGCCGGTGACAAAGGTCTGCTTTGGTCAAAAGGCAGGAGAAGAGAAGGCAGCGTTGGGCCAAGGGGGATGTCACACACTTGGCCTCCCTCATAAGTACACAGCCATTAACTGTGGTTTGTTTTCCCACGTCCCTCTCTTTCCTGGTCATCCTTCCTCCCCCAGATCCCCTTGCACCCCTGTGTACATATGTACACACACACACACAGGTGCACACTCAGACACATGCTGCGTGTATATATACCTACACACATACACACTTGCACACTTTCCTTTCTGCTTCTCTCCTCGCTCAGACCAATCTTCCCTCAGGGGAGGGAGTGACCCAGTCCACCCAGCTTGCCCCTCCTCCAGCTCTCCTCCTGCCTGTGGAAGGTGCTAAGAAGCTTGCAGACCCCTGGCTCTCTGAACCTCTGTGTCAGGCTCACTAAATCAGGTTTTTGCCTCATTCTGTAAGGTCAGGCTAAGACAGTTCATCACCTCTGGCTTTTAAGGACAGAGAACAGTTGAGCATGTGGTGGGTAGGAGGCCCAAAATTAGCTTCAAATGTGACTTAGAAAATCTCTTCTTGTAGAAAAGAGTCACTTCAATTAATGGTGCTGGAAAAACTGGACATCCACATGCAAAGGAATGAAATCAGACTTTGTCCCACACCACAAACAAAAATTGTCTCAAAATGGGTTAAAGACTTAAGTGTAAGATCCGAAATGGTTAAACTAGAAGAAAACGTGGGGAAAGCTCCTTGACATTGGTCTTCATGATTTGTTGGGCATGACCCCAGAATCTCAGGCAGGAATCGGTGGTTGTCTGATGGATGCTTGAGTTGTTCCGTCTCTGGCAGGCGGGAGCCTCTTGGGGACACCTCCTGAGTCCTTTGACGTGGGTCTTCTCCGCCCAGACCTGGAGTCTGTTTTTCTCCAGAGCTCTGGTTCCTTTTAGTGAGAGACTGTTTAAAGACCACATTCTGGGCACTAGTTGTGCCTTATTGCTCTCAGATTTGCTGCTATTTCTAGGAATTTGCTGCAGACAGAACTGGGACATTTTTTATAAGATGAAACACATTTTGAACTCACACTGGTACTTTCAGGTCAAATTCAGTGCTACAGGATTTCTTGTTCTGTTTTGTTTTGAACAGTACTTGATTAATTTGTATCTTTCTTTTCTCCCATGCTGAAAATCTCAGTTGTTAATGACATCAACAAAAGAATTATTTGCTTTGTCCCACAACACCCCCCACCCCATCTTAGGATAACACTCCCCCGTTACTGCTGCCCACCACTAGCTGTGAGCTCCTTGCTCACTTGGCCTCAGGTATGCCTGAGTCCTGTCTGTGAAGTTATGCCGGCTATTGGATATACACTTAAATCCATGTGCTGCTTTGTACTTTTGATTCATATCAGGTTTTGAATCTAACTTTTGTTTTACATTTTTTTTGAGACTGAGTCTTACTTTGTCACCCTTGGTAGAGTCCCAGGGCTTCATAGCTCACACACATAGCTCAAACTCTTGGGCTCAAGAGATCCTCTTGGCTCGGCGCTTATGGCGCAATCGACTAAGGCGCCAGCCACGTACGCCTAAGGTGGCGGGTTCGAATCCCCAGCCCGGGCCCGCCAAACAACAATGATGGCTGCAACCAAAAAATGGCCGGGCATTGTGGTGGCTGCCTGTGGTCCCAGCTACTTGGGAGGCAGAGGCAGGAGACTCGCTTGAGCCCAGGAGTTAGAGGTTGCTATGAGCTGTGATGCCATGGCACTCTACCCAGGGGGATAGTTTGAGGCTCTGTCTCAAAAAAAAAAAAAAAAAAAAAAAAGAGATCCTCTTGCCTCAACCTCCTGAATAGCTGGGACTATAGATACTCACCACAAGGTCTGGCTATTTACATGTATCATTATATAAGAGATTAGCTTGGCTCAGAGGCGTCTCTGCAGACCAGGGTATGTACAGGAGATGTTGTTTTGCCCCCAGATCCTACCACCTGTGTGCCAGATCCTCAGTTTCCCCTGTGGGGGCTGTTTGTACTCAGAACTAGTCTATGTGCAGTTTAAATGAGCAGATACACTCATGGATTCATATTCTCCCTGCCTTTCTCCAATAGACACTAGCACACTACACACCCTTTCTCCACCTTGCTCTTTCCATTTACCATCATGTCCTGGAGACCACATCTTAGCAGTTTGTAGAGATACCCAGGGGAGGACTTTTGACAGCATGATGGGTTTTGGAGGTAATCTGTGGTCAGAGTGGTGGTGTGGGCAGAGATCATGAATTCACTCACGGTGGCTAAACATGACTTAGTCTGGCCGATCTCACTACAACTCAGTGAGCAGGACTTCCCTCTGCCCGTTTTTTATAAAAGAAGGAAACAGAGGCTTGCCCTATCCCACACTGCGGGCGACATCGGAGCAGGACTAGAATTAGGCAGGCATCTGTCTCTGAGCCAGGTACTGTGCCACATCCTATGTGACCGAGACAGGGATAGCCGACAGTGCCATCCCTGGCGAGCCCGTTCTGGGTCCGCCTGCAGCTGGGCTCTGTGTGGTCCAGGCTCAGTGCAGGTGCAGTCTGTGGGGGCTCTCCTGCTTGTCCTATGGTTTGTGTGGGGTGTGGCTGCCTGTAGTGGGGCTCAGGAAAATCAGGTGAAGACAGCTCAGCTCATCTGTTTCCAGCGGCATTTCTGAGGATGAACTGGTGTGACCTCAGCCCTGTCTTTTGTCTTGCCTCAAAGGAGGAAAACAAATATGGGATGGTGTAATGAAATTCTCAACAGCAGAAAGAAAGGTCTGTGTCCTGGAAGCCTGGAGCTGTCCATAAAGGGAGGCAGCTCTGCCTAATGTGCTCTGTAAACACGGGAAATCCCCTAAGCCCCGCAGATAAGAATCGCTCCTCAGAAGATCAGTGCCATGATCTGGCGGGAGTGCAGGGCTGTCGGCTCCACTGACCAGCAGATGCAGGTGGCTTCCTTGGACTAGCTGTCGGCAGTGGGAAGAGCCCCAGGTGGCGCCAGCAAGTCCATGGAGCTGGTGTTGGGGGCAGCTGAGGGGCCAGATGACAGCAAGATTTATCTCAATTCCGGGTCTCTGTGTGATCATGGTGCCCAGCACTGTGAGGTGGGTGGTCTCCAGACAGCCCCTGAGGTGCAGAGAAATATGCCTGTCTGTGGGAGTCCTGCTGCAGGGGTGTCTGGCAGAATTTCACATTGTTAAGAGCTATGATTTTTAATTAGACAGTAGATACATGTATATGTGGTGTATACAGACAAGATGCCCTCAGAGGCCCCGTTTCCCTGTAAGCATGAGTGTCATTCCAAAATGTTCAATGCATACACGTGCACACACATTCCTGGGAACGCATGACACATTCTGTGGTGCTAAATGTTTTTATCACTTTATAGTCTCTCTTGGAGATTGTTCCTGCTCAGAACATGAGGAGCTTCCCATTCTCTTGCTGGCCACACTGGACTCCCTTGTATACTTAGAGGAGAGTGGGTTGGCAGGTCCCTTGCAGATGGGCCTGCAAGCGGCATTGTGGCTTTTGGGATCAGTGCTTGTCTGTCAGTGCCTTTATACAGTTGTGTTCTCTTTGTCCTTAGGGGCTGTGTGCAGGGCTATGGGGCATGCTGACCTCCCAGGGCCATGGAACACCTTCAGCTCGCTAGTCTTGGCCAAGGCGGAATAGGCTTTTTGTGTCTTTCCTCCAGAGACAACCCAGATTGGGTGCTGTGTGGCTTTGGGTTTGTGCCTGTCCTTCTCTGGGTCTCCAACTCTGTATTTAAGATCTGCACATGGCAAGAGGTAGACTGCTGTCCTCCCTGGCCACAATCACGTTATGTCTTGCTTGTCTGACTTAAAAACAGACTGGAATCCACCGTTGCCATTATGTGGAGGATGGGAGATAGCAGGAAAAATCTGGATTCCCATCTTCTTTTGAAAATCTGCATGTTACGCCACATGGGCCTTCATGCACCTGGCTGGTGGAGTGTGTGCCCCCTGCCCCCTGTCTGTCTCCTGAGTGCTGAGGGCAGCTCCAGCTCTGTGTGGGTCCCTTAGGTGGCCATGCTCAGGGACTGTGGTGGGTCCTCTGGGTACTTGCAGTGAGGCTCTGATCTCCCAGGGGCCAGCCTCACATATCTGGCCTTTTACAAGCTATGCATTTTCATTCAGGATAAAGGTTCAGACCAAATTAATAATAATACTGTCAAATGAATCCGAGTTTGCCACTTTTCCCTATTCAGAGAGCCATGTGACCCTCTGTGGCAGTGGTATCAACTGCCCCTGGGTGTCCTCAGACCCCAGATGTGTGGATGGGGCATCCCCTACCAGGCCCTCAGGCAGGTCCTGGAGCCCCTGCCCCTGCCTGCTAGTCTGTATCTCTGATTTCCAGCTCCCCAGTGGGGCTGCTTTGCACAGGATGACCACCTGTGTTGAGGAGTGCTGTCTGCTCCTCATCAGGCTGTAGTAGCACAGGCTGCCTGGGACCTTGGGATTGCACGTGAACAAGGTACCTTCTGCTCTGGAAAACATCCCCAGTCTCCTGGGAAGTGATGACAACTGGAGGGTGGGGAATGCCTCTAGGGCCTCCCACCTCCTGTCTTGGTCGTGGACATGGCCTACATGGGATGGAGGGTTCTTTCACTGTCCTCTGAGACTTCCAGGTCACACCCTAATGATGGCATCCTGGCATGGCAGAGTGGCATGGGGCTTTCAGAACCTTGAATCCTGCTTGTATTAGCAACAAGAGCACCTGCTATGGACTACAGAGAACAGGGAGTCTAGGAACCTGCCAGGGGAAAGGGGTCTTTGGGCCTGGTTTTGGGTGATGGGTAATAAGTTCTGGAGGATTTCTTAGAGAATGTGAGAATGGAGACTGGTCAGGTGGGTGACGTAGACAGGGCTATGGACTCTGTAAACCCCATTTTATGCCTGAGGAGCTGGGGACTGGGGGAAGATGCACTTGGCTCACTGTGGCCAGCACAGAGGCCAGCCTGATCCAGGCCCGACTTCAGACAGTGCTGTGGCCATCTGGTTCTCCCAGGCCTGAGCGAGTGACAGTTTTCAGCTGAGTCCCCTCCTGTGTTCACTCTCACTCAGGCCTTAGAGTGGGCCCTAACCAGCACTCACTATGACTCCAGACAGCTGGTCTCTTTTCTTCTTCCAGGAATCAGATCTTTAAAGAAGGTTCCTAAATCCCAGTCTTAGGAGAAGGGCATTTGGGGGTGCCCTGCCTGTGTCAGGGGTCACCCACCCTTGAAGGCTGTCAGGGGAGGGTGGACAACTGCCCACCCTGTGCTGTGTCAGGGGTCACCTTGGCTGATGGGGCTCCAGCCATCCTGTGAGGGGGACCTTTCCCTGTCTCTGTCCTTGTTTCTGAGCCTTGTGGTGCAGAGGCTCTGGTGAAGTTACCAGCCCAAGCTCGGCTCCCATGTGTGGATCCTGAGACTGAGTTGGACCACACAGTAAACATCGTTTGCTGCTTCTGCTGTGCTGAGCCTGCCTGGAGCCAGGGGGCTGCATCACTACTGGAGGCCGTTCCTGAAGTGTGTTGGTTTTTTCTGTATGGTCTGTGTGAGAGGTGAGGTGAGAGATGGTTTTCAGCCCACTCTGGCCATAGCTGTCACCCCAAGACAGTTTGTTTGGGGTACATGTTTGCTGAGTGAATAAATGACAGCTAGAAGGACCGCCACCCTGCTTGGCCTGCATTCTTGTTTTGCTGCTCATGTCGGGAGGTGAGCTGTCTGCCTCCTTCCCAGGCATCCCCTGGCACCCAGCACGATTCCCAACACAAAGGGGAAGTTCTGAAAGTACTTGTGAGGTGGGTGGGAGCTGAGCCTGGTTGGCTGATGGTTGGAGTTGGGTCTTCTCATTGCTCCAATGGCCCCAGGGACTCCACTAGCAGTTGTCCACTCTCCCCCGACACCCTTTAAGGGTGGGTGTCAGCAAGTGGTATACCACTCTGTGGAGTAGCTCCCCTAGCCCTGACCCCCTTGGAGGACGATGCCACCCTCCTTGGAAAGGGGTGATTGGGAGGTCCAGTGCCACCAGGCTTCATCCCAAGGCCAAGGAAGTGATGTTTGTCCTCATCCTCAAGACAGTTGGGGGTAGTCAGCCTCACGTGCACAGGGTGCAGTTGGCATTTGCTATTGAACCACCTAGACCCAAACCTGGCTCTGTCACTTACATGCTGCATGGTCCTGGGTGGGTTGTGACTTAGCCTCCACCTCAGTCTCCCCATCTGCACATCTCTGTGAATTGTGAAAGTTCACAGAGGAGACTTGAAGCCCTCCAGGAGCACCTGTGAGCACCCTCAATAAACACCAGTTTGCCTTGGCTCTGGCCCAGTATTGGTTACAGTGTTAAGTTTTCCTTTCTTTCAAGATCAGATTTGATTTTTTCTGATTATGAAAGTAAACATGCTGATTATAAGAAAACATAATACATTATTCATTCTACCTTCCCCATGGACAAGAAAAAATATAAAAATGAGCTCAGATTCCCATACCCATGGCTGCCTACACCATGGTGCATGGAATTCCATCTACCACAGATATATATTTATTTAGGAAAACCTGTTTATACCACATGAACTGTTTTGTAACTCATTTTAAAAATAGGCTTTTGTTTCTTAGAGCAGTTTTAAATTTGCAGAGATACTGTGTGGAAAGCTCAGAGAGTTTCTACATTACTCCCCCTACCCCCACCCCGCCGGCCCAATTTCCTCTAGTGTGGTGCATTGTTACAATTGATGAACCACTACGGACACATTGTAAACTAAAGTCCGTAATTGACTCTGGGGTTCACTCTTTGTGTTGTAGTTCTGTGGTTTTGACAAACATATAATGACATGTATCGACTATCATAACATTGTACAAAATAATAATTTAACTGCTGTAAAGCCCCCTGAGCCTGACCTATTCCTCCCTGTCCTTAACCCTGGACAGCCACCTGTCATTTTACTGTCTCCATAGTTTTGCCTTTTCCAGAAAGTTCCATAATTGGAATCATACAGTGTGTAGCCTTTTCAGACTGACTGCTTTTACTTAGCAATGCCTTTGAGTTTTCTCCATGTGTTCTGTAGCACATTTCTTTGTATCATTGCATAATCTCCTATTGCCTAGATGCATCATAGTTTATCCATTCACCTACTGAAGGGCGTCTTGGTTGCTTCCAATTTGTGGCAATTATAAACAAAGCTGCTATGAACATTCACGTGTAGGTTTTTATGTGGATGTAAGTTTTTAACTCATCTGGGTAGATACTAAGGGGCACGATTGCTGGGTCATGTGGTAAGACTATGTTTGGTTTTGTAAAACCCACCAAACATTTTCCCAGTGGAGTGAATGAGGTGCCTGTTGCTCACTCCTCACTAGCATCTGATGGTGTCAGTATCCTGGTTTTGGTCATTGTACCAGGCATGTGGTAGCATCTCATTGCTTTATTTGCAATTCCCTCGTGACATATGATGTGGAGCACCTTTTCATATGCTTATTTGCCTTCTGTAAATCTTTGGTGAGGGGTCTGTTCAGATATTCTGCTCATTCTTAGATTGGATGGTTTGCTTTCTTAGTGTTGAGTTCTAAGAGCTCTTTGTATATTTTAGATACAAGTTTTTATCAACTTTCTTTTTTTTTTTTTTCAGTTTTGGCTGGGGCCGGGTTCAAACCCACCACCCCCAGTATATGGGGCCAGCGCCCTATTCCTTGAGTCACAGGCACCACCCAAATCCAACTTATGTTTTTTTCACGTATTGTGCTTTTGGTGTTCATCGCCAAACTCAAGGCTTTAGCTTTCCTCCAATGTTATCTTATAGACGCTTTATTATATTTTAGTTAGAACTGTGATCCATTTTGAATTAATTTTTGTGAGTAAGGTCTGTGTCTAGATTTTTTCCCTTGTGGATGTCCAGTTGTTCCAGCACCATTTGTTGAGGAGAGATACTGCCCTCTCTTCATTGAATTGCCTTTGCTCTTCTGTCAAAGAGCAGCTTACTATAGTTATATAATCTACTTTGTGGCTCTCTATTCTATTCTGTTAAACTATTATGTATTATTTCATCAATACCACAGTGTCTAGATTTCTGTAGCTTTCTAGCATGTCTTTTTTTTTTTTTTTTTTAGATAGGGTCTCACTCTGTCACCCCAGCTAGAGTGCAATGGTATCATTATAACCCACTGCAGTCTCAAACTCCTGGGCTCAAGCAATCCTCCTGGCTCAGCTTCCTTAGTAGCTGAGACAATGGGTGTGCACCACCATGCCTAGCTAATTTTTCTATTTTTTACAGAGATGAGGGTCTCACTCTTGCTCAGGCTGGTCTTAAACCCCTAACGTTAAGCAATCCTACCACCTCAGCTTCCCAAAGTGCTAGGATTACAGGCATGAGCCACCTCACTTGGCTATAGTTTGTCTTCAACATGGGTAGTGTGAGTCCTTTGGCATTTTTTTCTTCAATGTTATATTAACTATTCTGAGTCTTTTGCCTGTCCATATAAACTTAAAAATCAGTTTTCTGATAGCTACATAACAACTTTCTGGGATTTTGATGGGGATTGCATTAAATCTATAGATCAAGTTGCAAAGAACTGTTATCTTGACAGTACTGAGTATTTCTATCCATGAAATACTTCCTTTTCTGAAGCTAAGGTAAATGGCGTTGTGTTTTAAATTTCTATCTTTTCTTTCTTTCTTTTTTATTTTTTAACTAGAGAAGTGTCTTTATTGGCTGGGCAGCCTACCTGAGGGGGATGAAGCGGGAGGAGTGGGTGGCCCCCATGCCAGGCCGGCCATGCTTCACAGGCGTGTAGGTGATGGAGAACTCCCCTAGGTAGTGACCGATCATCTCAGGCTTGATCTCCACCTGTGAAGATCTTGCCATTCTGGACACCCACCGTGCTGCCCACCATTTCAGGTAGGATGATCATGTCTTGCAGCTGTGTCTTCACCATCTCTGGCTTCTCCATGGGCAGCGCCTCCTTCTTGGCCTTACATATGTGCCTCAGCAGCAAGTGCTGCTTGCTGTGCAGGCCTCTGTTCAGCTGCCGCCCTGCTGGGTACTACAAAGCTGCATCAGCGGCTCATAGGACATATCTGGCAACTGGTCGAGGTCCATGCCATGGTAGCTAAACTTGTGGAAAGTCCATTTCTTCCTTTGCCATCTTGTCGCCTTCTTGGACTGTATTTTAAGTTTGTAATTTCAGTTGTTCATTACTGGCGTATAGGAAAGCTATTGGCTTTTATATATTAAGCTCCTATCCTGATAAACTTCCTATGATTGCTTATTAGTTCTAGGAGTTGTTGTTGTTATTGATTCTTTGGGATTTTCTACATAGACAACCATATTATCTGTTAAGAAAGACAGTTTTATTTCTTCCTTCCAGTCTACATATCCTTTATTACCTTTCCTTGTCTTACTGTGTTAGCTAGGGCTTTCAGTAGACTACTGAATAGGAGTGACGAGAGGACATTCTTGCCTTGTTCCTATTCTTAGCAGGAAAGCCTTGTGTTCTCACTGTTACATATAATGTTCCCCTATAATCCCAGTTTGCTGAATATTTTTTTTAAACTATGAATGAGTATTAGATTTTATCAAATGCTTTTTCCACATCTATTGATAAGATCACATTATTTTCCTTCTTAGACCTGTAGATGTCATAGATTACATTAATTGATTTTAAAGTGTATCAGTTTTGCCTAGAATAAATCCTACTTGTCCATGTTGTATAATTCTTTTCTTTTTCTTTTGAGACAGAACCTCACTATGTCACAACCAGTAGAGTGCTGTGGCGTCACAGCTCACAGCAACCTCAAACTCTTGGGCTTAAGCAATTCTCTTGCCTCAGCCTCTGAAATAGCTGGGACTGTAAGTGCCCACCACCAATGTCTGGCTATTTTTTTGTTGTAGTTGTCATTGTTGTTTGGCAGGCCCAGGCTGGGTTTGAACCTGCCAGCTCCAGTGTATGTGGCTGGCGCCCTAGCTGCTGAGCTCCAGGAGCTGAGCCTGTATAATTCTTTTTTATACATTGTTGGATTCAGTTTGCTAATATTTTGTTGAGGGTTTTTGCATCCATGTTCGTGATAGATATTGGTCTTTAATTTTCCTTTCTTGTAATGTCTTTCTCTTGTTTTTGTATTAATGCTGTTCTCATAGAATGATTTAGAAAGTGTTCCTTCTGCTTCTATTTTCTGGAAGATCTTGTATAGAACTGGTAATATTTTTTCATAAATGTTTGGTGGAATTCACCCATGTACCTACCTGGGCTTGGTGCTTTTGTTTTGAAAGGTTAATAATTATTGATTCAATTCTTTAATAGATATAGCATATTCAGATTGTCTAACTCTTGTGAGAATTTTGGTAGATTGTGTATTTTAAGGAATTGGCCTATTTTATCTAAGTTATCAACTGTGTAGGTATAGAATTATTCATAATATTCTTTTATTATTGTTTTAATGTCTGTTGAATCTGCAATGATATCCTATCTTTCATTTTTGATATTAGAAATTTGTGTTTTCTCTCTTTTTTTCCTTGGTTAACCTGGCTAGAGGTTTCTAGATTTTCATTGATCTGTAAAGAACCATCTTTGGTGTCATTAATTTTTTTCTATTAATTTCCTGTTTTCAGTTTCACTGATTTCTGCCCTAATTTTTGTTATCTCTCTTTTTTGTTGTTGCTTTGGATTTAACTTGTGCTTCTTTATATTTTAGTTCCAGAGGGCAAGCACCGTGGCTCATGCCTAGAATCCTAGCACTCTGGGAGGCTGAGGTGGTGGATTGCTAAGCTCAGGAATTCAAGACCAGCCTGAGGCAGAGCGAGACCCCATCTCTAAAAATAATAGCTGGGCATTATGGCAGGCACTGTTAGTCCAAGCTACTTGGGAGGCTGAGGCAAGAGAATCACTTGAGCCCAAGAGTTTGAGGTTGCTGTGACCTATGCCACCACGGCACTCTATTGAAGGTGACAAAGTGAGATTCTGCCTGAAAAAAAAAAAATTTTTTTTTGTTTTAGTTTCCCAAAGCAGAAGCTTTGTGTATAGATCTTTTTTCTTTCTTCTTCTTCTTCTTTTTCTTCTTTTTTTTCAAAGAGAGATATTATTTATTTATTTATTTGCCGTTTTTGTCTGGGGCTGGGTTTGAACCCACCATCTCCGGCATATGGGGCTGGTGCCCTACTCCTTTGAGCCACAGGCACCACCCTAGATCTTTTTTTCTAATACATGCATTTAAATCTATAGCTTTCCCTCTAAGCATTACTTTTGCTGCATCCACAAATTATAAGTTGTATTTTCATTTTCATTTAGTTCAAAATATTTTTCAGTTTCTCTCAAGCTTGTCTCTTTAGTCCATGTGTTATTTAGAAATATGTTGTTTAATCTCCAAATATTTTGAGATTTGCTGGCTATCTTTCTGTTACTGATTACTAGTTTAATTCCTTTCTGCTATGAGAGCATACATTTTATGACTTGCATTATTTTACATTTGTTCAGGTGTGTTTTATGGCCCTGAATGTTGTCTGTCTTGGTGAATGTTTCATGAGAGCTTGAGAAGAATGTACATTTTGCTGTGTGATGACGTCTTCTATAAATATCAATTAGATCCTGTTAATTGAGGTGCTATTCAGTTCACCTATGACCTCACTAATTTTCTGCCTGTGGATCTGTCAATAACTGGTAGAGGGTTTTTTTTGTTTGTTTCTTTGTTGTTTTTTTTTTTTTGAGACGGAGCCTCAAGCTATCCCCCTGGGTAGAGTGCCATGGCATCCCAGCTCACAGACTCCTGGGCTCAAGCGAGTGTCCTGCCTCAGCCTCCCAAGTAGCTGGGACCACAGGCTCCCGCCACAACGCCCGGCTATTTTTTGGTTGTAGCCATCATTGTTGTTTGGTGGCCCGGGCTGGGGATTCGAACCCGCCACCCTAGGTGTATGTGGCTGGCGCCTTAGCCGAATGAGCCACAGGCGCCGAGCCGGTAGAGGTGTTTTTTAAGGCTTCAGCTATCATAGTGCATTTGCCTATTTCTCCTTTTAGGTCTATCGTATTTTGCCGTGTAACCTATTAACTTTTTTATCTAGTGGACTTACAGTGACCACTATCCAGTCTCCATAGATGGATGGAGCCCTATCTTATACCACCTTGAAGTCCATTCTGTAATTAACCAATCACCAACAATTGGGAGTTTCATACCTGTTTAACTACATTCAGCACTATAATAAATAGCATGGCAGCCACATCTTGTGTATAAAACTTGTTTCTATAGAATGGTGGTTCTACCAAGGGTGACAAAGTGAGACTGTCTCTTAAAAAAAAAAAAAAAGCAGTGGTTCTCAATTTTCCTAATGCCGCCATGTATTTTCATTGTTACAAAGGAATCGTGACCCACTGCTACTATAGAGGAAATGCTAGGGAAAAAACAACCCAGCTGGTTCAAAGGGCACACACATTTATAAGAAAGAAGTTCACTTTCACCAACCTAAACCAGCAGGTGCTGGTCTCCACATAAAATGGATCCTGATTCTGAAGCTCAGGGTTGTCCTGGGCATCTAGGAGACACCGTGACATCCACGATGGGGCACCTCAGCTAGAGGTGGACTGATGACTCTGATTGGAAGCTTGAGAATGCATGAGAGGAATTTCTGATCCTCCACCCATTTCCCTAGATGAACAGGGGAGAGTGGACACTCATTTGTACCTCCTTCTGGGACTTCATCCATACGCCCTCCCCCAGCCCTGGGCATTCCCGTGCTTTCTTATCCAAGGCCAGTCTTAAAGAAACAGTTATTTAGCAATGCTTGATAAAGCATGGTAAGGGAGACTTTATCCAGGAATCATGATGATAGGTGCAGTGACCACTGCACTGGAGTGTCACAGTGGGGGAGGGAGATCAGGCTCAACTCCAAATATACCACAGGCCAGTGGGAATTTCTGGCCAAGGAGCAGGTGTGTGTGGGGGGGGTCAGTGGATAGAAAATGACCAAGAGAAACCATCCAGAGTCAGGGGTGTTCTGGATAAGTTGACCTAATAGGTATTTTGCTGAAGATAGGTCAGGGTGACAGACATCACTTGGGGTGGTTGGGTATGAGGAACCTGATCAGATACGGAGGAAGATCAGATAATCGTGATCAGCAAGTTCTGGCTAAACTGAATGGCAGGATTCTTTTCAAGGAAATACACAGTTGGCCTAGAGGTAGTTCAGGGTCTGACAAATGTTTGGCTGAGCAAAGAATTTAATTAAGAAACCCACCCCTCAGGCACGATGGTGGTAGAGGTACCCAGATGTTGGCAGTCATACTCCTGATGTGCCCGCAAGTAGGCACCTTGCTTCCCTCCATAGCCAACACTGAGCCTGAGTTATTGTTGTTTATAGGGAATTATTTGGAAACTAGCAGTCAACAGAGAAATGGAGTGAGCATTCACCCAAACACTGGAAGAACCTAAACACAGTCTGGGGACACTGTGTCTGGGTGCCGGGCTCTTGGCAGACGGGACCCGTCTGTCACTGGGCTACGCACAGCACAAAGCAGACAGAGACTCTAAAGGTCTGCTGGGGTCGGACTCTTCCTTCCTCTGAGTAACAGTGATGGAGAGGCCAGTGGGCAGTGGAGAGAAACTTCGTCAGCATGCTGAGGTCCTTCAGAGGCATTTCTAAAGCAGGCTGGAGGCTACACGTGGGTTGCACCTTCCCCCGTTTATAGCATCATCTGGAAGTTTGAGTGCACATTGGTGTGTGTGTGAATGGCCTTCTGCATCCAGTGGGGGCTTCCTTTAATGCTCTGTATTCATCAGTCATGATTCCCTTCTGTCCCTTATCAATACATATATGTACATTTTTTTCACACTTACTGTTGGTACATATGTGCTGATCTGTGCTCTGCTCTTTTGACAATACAGGGGTATAAACGTGTGTCCTGGGTCTGACCCTTCCCCTTCCTTATGAAGGTTTAAAAATTTTCAAAAAGATAAAGTTGCAGAAATGTTGGACATGGTAACTCAGTTTGCTTTCTTTGTTACTGGAGATGGTTCTGGCACGTTAATCTTGTCTGGGGTCAACATCATGATGCTTTTGTTTAAATGTCACAAAAACTCTTTTTTTGTCTTTAACCTCAAGGGACATTTCTAAAATGCAGAAATGTGGATTGATGGAGGGGGATCGGATTGGAGGTCCTGTGTAGTTAGTTTGCTGCGCCCCCCTGCATGGCCCAGCCCTGGTGGGCGCCAGGTGTGTGGGTCTGAGGCTCTGGTTGGCTGTGGGCACCCTCCCCCCTTGGGTAGCTGCAGATCTTAGAACTGGTTGAACCTGTTTGCTTTGGTTTCTTTACAGGGGTGAGGGCTAGGAGGTGTTTACCTGTCAGGCCACCTCTGGCTGCAGTTCCACAACACATTAGTAATGTAAGCCATTTGAAAAGCATAAAAAACCCATAACCTGCTCACAGAACTTATTGAGAGCCTCATTCCTGGGGGATCCTGAGACGTGAGCATTTTAGCAGGGCTGGGAGGGAGGGCTCTGTGGGGGCTGGAACCAGCAGAAACAATTGCAGCAGCTGTCGACATGTTACCAGGCCCACTTCACAGGTGGGGTAGTCCTTGGAGACTCAGTCCCCTGGGTCCCTCCAGGTGAGGTTAGGCTTTGTACTACTCTGTAATGTGATCATGCCTTGCCTTCCCCTGCCCCCACTGAACAGGAAGCCCCTGGGGTTGCAGGGGGTCCAGGCTGGGGGTCATGGCCGCCCCAAAAGCTCTGTGCTCCTACCAAGGAGGGGCTGAGCTTGCTTTGTGTGAATGAAGCCCCTACATTGCCAGACTTTCCCTTTTTAAAGTTTTTTGAAAGACAAGCCCCAAATTTCGATTTATGAAGGCTCTCAATTTTTTAATGTTGGGAGCTAACTTTGAAAATGGTAGCAACATTGGCACATGAAGAAATAGAAAACCCCAAATGGACCAAGGGCACACTAAGAAAGTTGAAACGGTAATCAAAGACCTTCCTTCCCAAAGAACCCTGGTGGTTTTACTGAGGAGTTCTGTCAAATTTAACAAACTGCACTCTTTTCAAGTTGCTCCAGAAAATAGAAACCAAGAGAAAGTTGCCAGGTCATGGTATGAGAGAGCAGTATAATCTCAATCCCAAAGCTTGATAGGGACACAAAAAGCAAGGAAAACCATGGGTCCATTTCACTATGAATATAGACGCAAAAATCCTAAATAGCCAACAAATCCAACAGTGTGCTTTAAAACACACACACACACACACACACACACCCTGATCAAGTAGCATTTACCCAAGCATTATTCCATCTCACAATACTTGGTGTAAATCACCACATTAATAATTATAGGGGAAAATCATATATCACATAGGTGTTGAAAAAAACCTTGATAAAGCTCAATGACCATTTATTATAAAAAGTCTTAGCAAACTAAGAATGGAAGGGAAATTTCTTAGTTTAGTAAAGGTCCTATAGTCCAACACAGAGCAAATGTCCCTGATGGAAAAGCTTAGGTTACATGGCCTTTAAGAGGGGCCCGTGATAAGGCTTTCTGTGGCTGCTGCATGGTTTGGCTTGGCTTTAGGGGTCCTGGCCATGCTATCTGGGAAGAAAAGCAAGAGGAGTAAGAATTGGAAGGGACAAAAGAAGATAAATATGACCAGCTCTGGGTAAACCATAAGGAATTAGCAGGAAAACTCTTAGATGATAGTGAGTATTCAGCAAGGGTTGGTGTAAACCCAACCTGCAGAAATCAGTACTAAGAGGGAATTAGGGGGGATCCATAAGTATGCACAATTTCTATTTGATGATTTAAAAAACTAGTTAATTAATTTAAACATACAGAGTTCTTTCTATCACAATCAAGATATTAAATATCTCTCTATAGAACAAAGAAAGAACAGCACTCAGAGCCAGGAGGGTGAAGGGAATGAAGGAAGGGCAGTAGGCACCAGAGAGCATAGGAGTAACTAGAGAGCAGAGCTTAGAAAGATGCCATTCATGAGAGCAACACCCACCCCAAAGTGGAACTTACAAACTCAAGGTCACATGAGACTCGTGGGGCAGTTTAAACCTCAGGGGAGGACAACCTCATCTGAATAAATGGAGAGGCAGTCTGTGTTCTTGGATGGAAGGATTTAATATAGCAATGCCACTTCTCCCTGAAATTAATCCATACATTCAAAGCAATTCTAATGAAAATCACAGCTGGATTATCACGAAGCAGTAAAATAGAACAAAGTTTGAAAATAGCTAAGGATCCTGGAAATGGAAGAACAAAGAAGAAAAGACTTAGTCGATAGATGCTGAAGGCACACTAGACACCGGGTGCCGAGTGGAGGTCAGTGCCATGCAGAGGAATGGCAGAGCATCATGCCAGCAGGGAACTAGGAGCGATGAGGTGCACCCTAGAGCTTGATGCTTAAACACTATGTGGGGGCAGTTCAGTGAGGTGGTTGGTTGGGAGCAAGGACTCTGGAGCCAGGCCATGGTCTGGAATCCAGCACAACTACTTACTGTGTGACCTTGGGTAAGTTCCTTAACCTCTCTGTGCCCCAGTCCCACTCCCTCCTGTAAATGAGGTTAATGGGAATCATGCCAGAAGGTTATCATGAGAATTAAATGAGTGACTACATGTAAAATGCCATTAGTTTCCTAGGCTGTCTTGACAAAGTACCACAGACTGGGCAGCCTTAACACAGGGATTTCTTGTTTCATAGCTCTGGAGGCCTAAGCCCAAGGTTAAGGTGTCAGGGCCAGCTCCTCCCGAGGGCTGTATGGGAGAGTCTGTCGCAGATCCCCTCTTGGCTGGTGGGTGGCTATCTCCTCCCTCTGTGTGTGAGGGTCTCCCTGCCTTTTCTTAAGGACACCAGCTATGAGCCTGTGATCTCTAATTATAGCTACTACAACTTAGTTTCCAAATAAGGTGTTATTGTGAGGTCCTTCAAAATACAGGTATTGGGGGATACAATTTGACCTATATAAACACCTGCCTGGCATGTAGTATGCTGTAGCATAACCGAGGGTGGGGTGATTGGGGGTTGACCATCTGTGGAAAAACAAAACCAGATCCCCATAGGATTAACTGAAAATGTAAGTGGAAACTGTGTATTTAGCAGAAGGTAATTGGTAAGGAATTGTCACTCCCCCCCACCTTGCCCAAATCCAAATGTTGAAGCCTGGACCCCCAGTGTGATGGCATTTGGAGGTGGTGGCCAGGGGAGGTCATGAGAATGGGGCCCCATGATGGGGTCAGGGCCCTAATTACTGGAGCACACCCGCTCTGCTGAGGGCAACACTGGCCCACCAGGAGCCCTCCAGCCTTCAACACTGTGAGGAATAAGTGTCAAGGGGTCCATTGTTTAAGCTGCCCAGCTTTGTTGGTGCTTTGTTAGGCAAGCAGAGGAGACCAGAGCAGAGATGCAGGAGAGAGTTGCTTTGTTTGGTTGTGGGGAAGTACTCTCAGGGCACAAACCATAAAGCAAAAAAGAGATTACATTAAATGAAAAATGTCTACTTAACAAAGGATATTATGGAAAAGTTAATAGATGAGCGATTGTAGGCAGATATTTGCCACATCTGAAATTGACAAGCATGATATCTAAAACACAAGGAATTCCTGTAGATCAGCAGGAAAAAAGATATCAACCCCAATATCAAGACAGGCAAAGGATGTGAACAGGAAATTTGTGGTAGAGGAAATACACGTATATAAACCCTGAAAAAGAAGCTCAAAGCTTAGTGATGGGGAAATACAAATGAATACAAAACAGTAGTTAAAAGATACAGCCCAGATGTATCAGTGTGATGTGGGTAGATTTAAGATACATTGTACTCAGTGAAGAAAAGGAAGGAACAGCATGAAATCTGCACATAAAACCAGGGGAGGAGAATGCACACAGCTTGAGATTCTATGTCCTAAGAGAAAACACTCAAAGGGAGATACCTCAAATATCTTAGAGCAATTGCCTGTAGGCAGGGAGGGTAGCGGGGGTGGAGTAAATGTATAAATAAAACAAGAACGGGTCAGGGTACGTCCTACATATTTACATCTGAGGTTTAAGAAAAGAAGCTGGAACTGGGTGTTCCACAAATCACATGCATGGCAAGACTGACAGTCTGTGGCTGTCAGGACCAGCGGGGTCTACAGCCCAGAGACCCAACAGGCACCCTACTAAGTGCATGGCCACAGCTGAGTGAGTGGTGAGGGTGGCTGGGGTTGTGGCCTGGGTGCCTAGCCCTGCCTCCCTCACCCCTGCTTGTCTCTCTGGACTTCTCAGGCTCTGGACTTTGGGGAGAGGTGTGGGGCTTGGGGGTGCATCTATGCAGGCAGGAGGTGCTGGATTTTCCCATCGAGCCTATTGGTGAGGCTGTATCTTCTGGCTGGGCAAGCCCTGTGCTGACCCTAGGGAGTTTTTGCATCCCATTCATGGCAAGTCTCCCCTTGGCTCTGTGCTGGAGGCTTTGGGTGCCTGCTGCAGCCCCTCAGGTAGCGGAGAGACCCTGTGCTCTAGAAGAGCTCAGCAATGGAGGTTTGGCTGTGTAGCATGGGTAGCTGGTCTTTCTATGACCGGTCTTGACCTTACTTGCAGGTGGATTGGCATTTTGTAGGACACTCACTAATACCTGACCCCAAGGGCATGTACTATCTATTCTGGGGAGAGGAGCATGGTGGGTGAGTGGTGGGTGGGAACTCTTTGGCAACCTCTGAAGCCTCATCTAGCTGGGTAGGCTGCCTCCCCCTGGCTGCAAGGGTCTTTCTTGCTAAGCTGTGTGTTTGGGGCTCACAGGAGCTGCCCTGCCCACCCATTCCCCAGGTTGCTTCGCCCAGGGCATCTGGCCTTCCCAGCTGTCTGCTGTAGCAGCTGGTTTGATATTGGATCATGGGGACTGAAAAGGAGAAGCCTGGTATTTTACCCTGATATTGGGGTTCTCTACTAGGCCCTCCTTACTGTAGGGCAGATGGATTGGATGGGGTTCAGGTAAGACTCTGTTTCCATGGTAACCCCTTATTCACAAGGGCTCAGAGGCCCAGGCTCTGCCTCCTGCCAGAGCAGGGAGAAGACTAAGGACTAAGGCCAGGAGAGCCCCTGGGGCTGACCAGGTGACAGCAGGTCCCATCAGCCCTAAGTGACAAGTGCTTATCATAGGGCTTGGAGGGCTTACCAACAGGTTATGTTCAGGGCATTCCAACATTTGGATTGCAAGTCAAGAATTAGCTGCTTTTATAAAGGCACTTGTGTGGTAGAGTTTAGATTTAAAAACAGAAAACCAAAATTTTCTTTAAATTACCTGTGATGAACATTTACAGTATCTTTATTTAAAGGGGAATAAAAAACTCAGGATGGTGCATCCCTATTTGCTTTTTTTTTTCCCCAAAAAATGTATCAAGTTAGGATCCGTTGATGGCATTTTGTTCTCAGGGTCAGATGTTGTTGTGGTTATGTCTTTTTTTTTTTTTTTTTTTTGAGACAGAGCCTCAAGCTATCCCCCTGGGTAGAGTGCCATGGCATCACAGCTCACAGCAACCTCCAACTCCTGGGCTCAAGCGAGTCTCCTGCCTCCGCCTCCCAAGTAGCTGGGACCA
>CAUYQV010100036.1:0-13392 GCA_963574575.1 Galagoides demidoff | reverse complement strand
TTCTACAGGTGACAGTATAGAATGAAGGGACACTAGTTTCTTATCTAGGCAGTTGCAATAACCTGGCCTTTCCTCCAGGCATCATTCATGACTTCCTTGAAGTTAGACCTACCATTCAATCCTACAATTCCTCTACTAGGTGTTTATCAAGAAATTATACTTTAAAAGATCTGATATAAAAAAAAATACTTGCTTCATATGCTTGTCAGGGTGATTAAACAAGGGGAGACACACACGGGGCCCATGCCGGACAGGGCTTGGCCAGCCGGCATACTCAGGGACGAGAGCAGCCCTTGCGGCTCCCACTCAGCTGCACTCAAGAAGTTCAGGCTCCAGTGCGGTGGGTGTAAATGTGCCGGTTCTGCCCTGAGGGAGGTCTTTGGTGCAATCATGGAGGTTGCCAGCAGGAATGAGGGCTTCTGAGCAGGGATGCTGCCAGGAGGCGACATTTCACGTCCATCAGGAATGTCAGGGTACAGAGACGGAAAGCTCTTGCTCCCACAATCCAATCCCGCTTCCACTACTGAGGCTCAGATCGTTCAAATGTATGTTTTAAAAATCCAAAGCGCCCATACCCATTCTGATACACTCAGGGTTGGGGGTTGGGGGACATCATTAGAAATGCTAGGGCATGATGGGAAGGACCGCTGGCTGTTTCTGCTCCTCCCCACACAGGGTTGCGTCCAGCTGGCCGTGCCGCTGAATTAACCAGCGACGGGTTGCACACTTCACTTGTTTTAAACCTTTCTAGTCTCTCTCTTAGCAAAATGACAAAGTTACTTTCTTTCCACAAGTGCTAGGCATATACATTCTATAACTTTTATCTATGAAGAAATAGGAGATTTCCAGCATAAATGAGGGCATCTTATATTTATATTATTCATAGATGTTTTGCAAATAGTATTTTCACTTATAATGACCATTGATCTTTATGTCATGATTCCACACTTACGGCAGAAAAGTGGTTTTTTGTTTTGTTGTTTTTTGTAAGAGAAAGACCAGGCTGACGATTAGAAACTGGATTCGCAGCTAAGGAACAGCTGCTCTGATCTGACGTAATCACAGACAGAGCCTATGAGTTACTCTGGCTTGGGCCAAGCTTGCCGTAGATCAGACTCAACCCCAGGCGCCCTTTCTCATGAAGTGCTGTATTCTCTTTATAAAGTATTTTCTCAAACTCTACTGTAAGGCATTTGTTAAACCAAAATTTAACAATATACGGAGTATACCAAACGTTGCCGTATACAGGAAAACTGGGAAATTATGGCAAAATTTACCTTTGTTTACGAAATATTTATTATGCGATTTAACAAACTACTAACAAAATATTCTCTACATGTTGCCCACCTCTTTGTAAAGTTGTGTAATGAATATTTTGTCAATAGAGTATAGTTAGCTGCAATTTCCCTATGCATGTATATTAAATAAATAAGATGAAGATTTGTTTTCTTTTTCTTAAGCTATTCTTTGGGACATTATGTTCAAGTCCCACAATGTATAATGGTTTACACGGTGTCTTTGTAAATCAGCTTCCTTTTTGAAGGATTGCGATGCAGTCTGTAGGCACACAGGTCAGTGGTAGATTTAGTAATGGGACAAAAAGGATTTGCTCACATGCAGATAAATTACCACGGTGTCTTTTATTCTAAATCTTGATGCTAATGCTAATTAATATCACCTCATGATACTTAGAAAGATGTCCACTTTGTAAGTCTACAGAGCCTCCATCATCTTCTGTACTTTACAAAAATTTGCCCTGATTTCATGAATTCCACTGAAAGTATCTAAGGGTGATACTTTCTGAGGATCATGTGGACGTCACCTAGGGTCAGAGACGGGCCTCCGTCTCTGGGCCTCACTGTCAGAGAGGGTCCACATGCACCCTGCTAAAACCAAATGGACTCATATGGGCCTTTTCTCCTACCTCAGAGAAAGTGTTGTTTTTCTCTGAACACGAGAGGTTGTCTCTGCTTCTGGTGCTGGGTGATCCGAATGCCTCCTGGGTATGTGGTGCTTCTGGTGTGACCTCCTTGGCATTCCTGTTTCCTCTCTTTTTTGAGTGGCAACTCTGCTCCTTGATCTTCAGCTGGCCAATTAAAGTAAGCACAGTGCTATCTGTCCACTAAAAACCACAGGCCCCTTAACTGTGCCATTGTTGAGGCTCACACAGAAGAAAAGACATTTCGATCCATAATCGTATCACGTTGTAGGAATCATGTGTGGCCATCACCTCTCTGGAGACCGGGCCTGGGGTTGCTTCTCTTGCCAGTATTGCTGTTCCTTTTGCTTGGGCCTCTGGTTAAGCGGAGGAATGCTATGCATTTTTATTTTCATCGGAGTTGGTTTCTGGGAAACTCAGCCATTCTTCTCTGGTCCTTATCGAGGTGGTGATATGAGCACGATTGGTGTCCCTGATTAGATAGCTGCTCAAATGGGAACATGGGGCTGAAGCTACAGCCTGTGGTCTTCAAACAGAGACAGAGTTGAGATGAAAAGAAAGGAGTTCTGGGGACAAGACCCTGCCTGCGGGGGCTGGAGGAGAGATCAGATCGCACAAGACTCAGAATTAGCTTTCGTCAACGTTGGAGTTTGCACTAATACCTGCACGTACTGGGAACCTCAGAAGGAGGGGGGAAAAAAAGCCAGTTCACCTTTTCAACACTGATTTCATTGTCTGTGGGCAAAACACAAGTCTTTTTAGGAATGACGGTGGAATGTTTTATCCTCATTATCTTTCTTTTGGCTGTTATCAAGATGCTTTCAAATTCTTTATCTCAGGGCTTCTCCCAAGAGCAGACAGGGGTCTTGCCAGACAGGAGCAGATGGGGCCTCCAGAAATCTAGTGACTTTCTGGTGGCGCTGGCCTGGGGAAGGGCAGGATTTACAGGTAGATCAGCTTTCTATGCTACTTCCCTCCTCTGTGAGTGGCACACAGTACAAACATTTTAAAATTATGTTCTACTTGTTGCTATAATCAGAAGGAAAGTGTGATTTCACTGTGGCTTTAGTATGTTGAATATGGGTGGTTCTGAGATCCAGGTCACAATTTTGTATTATTGAAGTACTCTGTATAAGAACAGCATCCAAAACGGTCACCCGTTTTTATATTTAGTTATTTTCATCTTTAGATGTTTATAATTTTTGCACTTAGAATCTTGAGGATCAATTTTACAACAGTTCTGGGCACCATTATAAAAACTGTAATCATTCACTTGAGGTGAAAATATTTCCAGATGGAGCCTGAAATTCTGTTCGGCAGGACTTATCCTCTTTCCCCCAAAAAAAACTTTTCACCAGACATTTCCAATTTCTAGGGAGATAGTTTGGTTAAAAAGTCATTTTTGTTCATAACTTCAGTTTGGAACAAGTTGAGTATTTTATCTGAAGATAGAAAGGCAGAGGAAGTGGAGGTTGAGTCTTCTTTAGGGTAAAAGGCTTTAGTTAAAAAAGGAAAAGTGGGGTGAATGGTGTATCACTCAGCGTGGATATTGACAGCTGTAACATAATTTAAATGTACTGTATTATTTTATGCCTTTATGACCAGAAGAATCTGTTACCACCTTGGGGTTGATTTATAAACAACTGAAAATAACTTGAGAAAGGAAATCTGACAGTTTACTTTTATCTGGGGCTGTTCCCTGCTAGCAGAGAGGCCCCCCGTGAATGGGGTTGGACCAAAGCTGGGATTAGAATGCCCAGCCCTGGAGGAGACGTCCAGCTGAAGAGAGAGACAGTTTGGGGGACGTGGCAGAGGTTTATGAAAACCCTTGGAATTTAACCCAAGCAATTTTATTTCAGCAGACATTTAACCCCAGGCCATATTACGAAAACAATGCAATTTATCTTAAATGAAAAGTTTGAGGATTGCAGAGCGGTGGGGAAGGCAGCAGTGAAAGGCATAAATAGAATGACGTAGTGATAGGAAGATCACACCAAGTGAACTGCACCCAAGCGCTGCAGAGTTGTGTAAACAGCTTTGAACAAAGGGGGAGTTCAGAGAAGCCTCCACTCCACACCCAGACCTTCACCTTGTGTCCCCCGATGCTGAATAGGACCGTGGAGGGGCGGGCGAAATCTGTGGGGTGTGTGCATCATGACACATGGTCTGTACTGTGCCACTTAAACACAGAAAGACAGTGTCCTGGGCCGTCCTGCCATTTTAACAACGTGTGGTTTGGTAGGTGGTGTCATATCCAGCTGGCTCCAGACTGGCAGTGATGCTCGTGGGACAGGTGCTCGTGGAGCGGCTTGTTCTGGTTGTCAGAGGCATCTCTTCCCTCCGTTCTGCCCTCCTACCCTTCCATCCCTGGTCTAGCTGAGCAGCTGGCTGGGGACTTGGCTCTGGGTGCCCATAAACTGGCTGCCAAGTGACTTCTACTCCCCTATGTGGCTCCTGTGGGCCTCCTGGTGCCCTTCAAGTCCCTCCAGTCCCACAGCTGAGAGTGGATGGACCATTGACCCGCATGGGGACAATGTGGAATGTTTTGCTCGTGTTCTGGCCGTCTGGTGGTAGAATGTGGTTATTTAATTATTGGTTGGTTGCCTCAGACTTGACAATTTCTATAGCATATCAGGGGGATTTAAAAAGCACCTGTGACACTGTCATGTTTTGCGGGGTGGCTGGCCCTTCTGGGCGGGGTCCCAGCCATGTAAGACAGCTTCACTTTCAACATCTCTATCAGGATGGACTCCCCCGACGGCTAAGACAGGGACAGGGGCCCTGGACCCCAGACTCGGCCAGCTCTACCTCCAGACAGCGCTTCTGTTGGGCCTTTGGTGTTCAGAACCTATTAAACTTTGGAATAAAACCTTCAGGCCCCATAGGGTACCCACTGCTCTGCCAGGACCTGAGAAGTACCTGTGAGGACACTAAACCACTATTTCCACAGCGGTACCAGGAAGAGGACAGAGAAGTGGCAGCAATGGGACAGTTTGGAAATGCAGCAGGACCCCAATAGCTGAGCACCTGCCACCGGCCACCTCTTTCAAGTGACTTTGGTTTCAGGGGCTGAACACACATCACATGTGCACCTCAGCCCAGTAGGTCTCACTCCTGATGGTGACCACCCCTGCGAGCTGGCCAGCTGGTCAGCTGCAGAGGTGCGGCTGTGTGCTAGACTGACTCAAGCTGACTGTGGAGGGCAGTGCTCTGACTTTCAGAGGAAACATCGCTGGGCTGGGGAGTTCCAGTGCGTGAGCAGCACATACCCCTGGACACGCACACACAGAAACACACAGGTGCACACAGAGAGGCACATTAGATATACACATGAATACCACACAGGCACACAGGTGCACACACAGAGGCACATTAGATATACACATGAACAGACACATAGGCACACACAACTCTCACAGGGGCACACATGCGTGCACACAGAGAGCTGTGCGTACACACACAGATACAGAGACAAACAGAAACAAACACAGTCTCTCGTTCTCTGTCACCCCATGGCTGAGGTTTCAGTAGGACAGAAGGGACAGTTGCTGGGAGGTGGAGAAGCCCCCAGGTGTGCCGGGGAGCCCTGGCTGAGCCCTGGGGGTACTGTGGGCACCAGGGCTGGATGCAAGCTCCAGGGGATGTCACTGTGGGGGACACAGGGCCATAAGCGGCGGGACAGGAACTCAAGCCAAGCCTGCATGACTGTGTACGTGAAGTGAGGACCTTGTCTCTGCTGCTGTTTGCTCAGTACCAGCAGCTCCTGGTCTCAGGCAGGTGTCTGTGTGGAAGCCTAAGTTTGAGCGTGGAGGGTTTAGAGGTCAGTGGCCCTCGACTGCTCTATCTAATTCTCAGATTCCTCACTCCTCATTCCGGACCAGGCTTATCTCACATCTGCTGGACATTCCAGCCAAGGAGACCCTGAATTCTAAGGTCCGGTGCCTGCTCTGCTGAGGAGGAGCTGGGGGTGGGGAGCAGGAGACAAGTTCAGGTATTTCCTCTGTGCGTCCCCAGCCCACTAAGTAAATCTCTCTGTGTGCCTATGTGTGTGTGCATGTGTGCCTCTGAGAGTCTGTGTGCACCTGTGTGCCTGCGTGTGTGCAGCTGCATGCCTGTGTGTGTACCTGTGGGCCTGTGTGTGCTCATGTGTGTACCTTTGTGCCTGTGTGTGTGTTGTGTGTGCAGCTGTATACCTGTGTGTGCATCTCTGTGCCTGTGTGTTCATGTGTGTGCAGCTATATGCCTGTGTATGTATCTGTGTGCCATGTGCCTATGTGTGTTCGTGTGTGTATAATGTGCCTATGTGTCGTTTGCATGTGGGCAGGTACAGAGGTGTGCATAAGCAGGTCTATATAAAGGTGTGCATGTGTGTGTGCGTGCAGGCACATACATGCGTACGTGTGTGTGTGTGCTCTTGTGTACCTCTTGTGTGTGTCTATGTGCGTATGCCAGTGTGTATCTGTGTAAGACTGTGCGTTTGTGCACGTGGGGGTGTGGGCGTGTGCTTGCCCGTGTTGTGAGTGCAGAGGAGGAAGGAAGCAGGGCTGGCCACGTAGGAAGTGGACATTAGTGTTTCCCAGCAGACAGCTTGGGTGCCTCATCGTTAGTTCTCTAACTCTCACAATGATTCTGTCGTACGTTTTAGCAGAGCAGGACATATGGCACAGAGCTCTCCTTGGTGTGAGGCTGTGCCACTCTGACAAACACATTCATAAAATTCATAACCATTCAGAAAATCCCGTGAACTCACAAAGCCCTGGGGGTGGAGATGTGCAGTGTGCAACCTGGGCCTCGGCTAAATGTCAGAATGACCCCCATGTGCAGGGACTCGGCCCGTAAAGACGTCCCTCACCCCCGGCTCCTTGTCCTTGTCACCACTGCATCTGTCAGTTTAGTTACACACTCTTTTGTGCTGGTTTTTGTTTCCCTTAAGGCACAATCAGAACTGAACTGAAATCAGAAGAAATGAAAGGCCAGTTGGTCTCTTAAGCCTTTCAGAAAAGCAACCAGACTCGGAACACTGTTGTCAAGAAACACAGTGTGGTCACGATGAGAAGAAATTTATACTTTCAAAACCTGACCTCAAATCTCATTTTGGTTTCTACTTAATACAAAATCCAGAAAGCAAGCTCTGTTAGGTTTTTAAAAGGGGTCTGGCGTTTCCAGAGTCACGCTACAGGCCTAAAGAAGTGACAGCCTTTTGAAAGAATGTCAAAGTGCCTTGGGATGAGGGGGACACCTGTCTTCAGATACTCCAACCCCTAAATGCCTTCTCAAAAAGTAGTAGAATTCTCCTGCACTTAACTGAACCTCAAGAGAAACAAACAGTAGACTCTTCTCAAAAAACCAAAACAGAAATGTGAGTTGAACGGGGCACTTGAGTGAGTCAGGCAGACAAGGAAGTTTCTGGAAGGTCTGTCCTGTTGTGCCCCTCTGGGGTCCACACCTGTGCCCTCACATACTGAGAGCTTGGGGGAAGATGCTATTTTTTTTTTAAAGTAATGGTTTAGATCCCTCTGTTTCCAAGTCTTCCTCCCTGTGGCTGGAGGCCAGAGACCATCTTCCCACTCACCATTTGGAGCAGGAGGACCTTCTCTGACTCCAGTCTTCTGGACGCATGGGCCAGACCCTCCTTTGTGTCACTATGGAAGCCTGTGTCCATCCCGACACTGGACTTCAAACTGACTGGAGGGGACGAGCCCTGCAGACTGTGTCCCTCATTAGTCACCTCTGGTCCCTAGTGCTTACGGTAGGACCTCGCCCAGAGAGGCCTGGAGCTGATATTTTAAGCTTCAGGAACCGTGCCCTGCAGCCCTGCCTTGTGCCCTCAAGGCTGGTCATCAGAGGCCTTGCACTTCTCGGGAGAATTTCTTTCCAAGGTCATTCTCAGTGTGAGTCTATTCTGTGCAACGTAGAGAGAAAGAAATGCTGAACTCATGAGATAAAAAAGGCAAATCCTGTTTTTAACCAATTGTATCAGGGTTTTCAAACTAGTCAGACAATATCTCCAACCCCCTGTTGTCTAGATTAGAAGTTTTGTATCACCTATTTGAAAAATAGTAATCTGGCAATCGTTTGGTTGCCTATTACCAATCCACGTATCTGAGACGATTAGTAAGCAGCTCCAGAAGACATGCCCCAACATACTCACGAAGTAAACACATTTGCTTGAAATTCCATGCTTGGCAGTGAGCTCAGACGGCCCAGCACAGAATTAAAAACAGAGGCTGATGACAGTTTTTGACAAATACCGTGATGGTTGATTTTTCAGACCAGGGTATCAATCCTTCCCAGATTTGATTTTGATTTGTCCTCAAAGTCATAGAAAAGTGTTTGAACTTCTACTGCAGAAATAATCCCCTCCCCACAAAATAAAAGCCTTTTCTGCAAAATGAGTCCAAAAATTATAAACAATTGCTATTTTAAATAGTACCTGTAGAGACTTTGGTTTTGTCCTAAATGAGATGTGGAGGATTGGCTATGTATAGCATTCCGAACAGGAAATTCTGACTGGTTTTAATGTCACTCCTGGGCTTTTGCAGCCGGAGACAAAAGAAAAAACAACATTCAGAAACGTGTAGCTTAATTTCCCCCATCAGCTCTGTGTTGCAATAATGGTCATTCGGTCGGAGATCAGCTTTCTTTCAGAAGTTAAATCACTTTACTTCTGTTACACCCACACTGACCTGGTTTAGCAGCGACAAGGGAAGGCTGTGAATATGGTGTCAGACTCGGACGAGGATAATTTCTCGTTTTCTCTCGAAAGGCATCTTCATCAACATTTTCTACACACCAGCAAGTGTTGCATTAGCTAGATATCTGCAGTGCGTTGTTGTTTTATACGGAGAAATTACATTGGCTACAAAGAGTTGTTTCTTTGGATTTGTGGCAAAATAGAGACACGGCAATCGTATCGTTATTAAGACTGATATTATGTCTTCCAGAATTTGCAATCTGAACACCTCTTATGGGACTTAGGTAATGGCACGAAGAATTCTGGTCACTAAATATTGTCTCCTATTTGCTTGTATATCCAGTTTAACCTGAATTAAATATGAATCTCGGGGATGCTGTAGTTGGAGCAGCCCCACATCCTTCTGTGCATTTCAGAGGTCTTGGGGAGACGCAGACTCCAAACAGCTCACCTACGACAGATGCTTCTGCTGTTGACGTTTCACTGGATGAGGCAAGTGTCACATTACTCTAAGCCCAGAGGACATGTCTTATCTAAGGTCACAGCTCCTGCTTAGGGTGGTGGGGAGGGTGTGGGGATGGTCAGCTTGCTGGCCATGTCTGAGACCTGGAGATCATTTTGAGAGCAGCTCTTGAAGTGAACCAGGAATGGAGCAGTCTTTGCTCTGTGACCTCAGCCTTTTCCAGGGATGTCAATAGACGCTCACTTCATAGACGAGAACGACTTTTCTTTAAGTGCCAGAGTAGTTTCTAAAGCTAGGTCTTCTTAGCCCCTGACTGTGGTCAGAAATGTTTAGAATTAAAGGCAGACATTACCAAAAGATTGAAATCCCCATTATCAAATTATTGTTGAATCTATTCTATGTTAGAGTTACCAATTTCTGCAGACTGGATTATAACCTCTTTCAGGAAAACCATTGGGTTTAATCATCTCTGTTTCATCAAATGATGTTGTGTATGTTCCCTACGGATCCCCAGAAAATGTTCTGGTGTTAGATTAAATTTAAAAATATTAAATAAAGATTTTTAAATGACAAAATAAAAGTTGATGGTCTTTGAGGATAATGAAGAAGATTGAAAGTTTAAGAGACACCCCGCAGGTTATACTGAAGCACAAAACAATTAGTGTAGTTAGTTGATGGTTTTCAGCAGGATATTCTGAATTGGTTGAATGATACTATTTCTCACTAAACACACATAAATTTTTTTTTTATTTTAGTTAATAAAACTTTGAGCTATAATTCTCTTAAATATTTGTGATATTAAGTTAAAAATTCCCCATGATACTTGCATACAATTTCTTACACATATTTCTCTTGTAAATGTTTTATTCTGTGAAATTTTACAAATGCATAGTGGAATCTCTGTTAATTATTCTAACAAGATTTTTACATTCATGAAAGTAAATTTTAAACATTGTTCAAATTAATAATTTTCAACTATTTCCAGTCTCTTAATAAATCTACTAAGTGTGCTAACAAATGTTGTTATCTAAGTAGACTAACCCATTGAGTGATATTATTACACTATTTGTCAAATTTTTTCTCTCTAAGGGATTTGAAAATTACTCTGACTCAACTGTGACTCCCCAGGAAAACCAAATTTAAACAAACAATTCTGTCCTCCTTCTTCCAGTACATACAATATACACAGTTGTGTGGGGTTTTTTTTTGCAGTTTTTGGCCAGGGCTAAGTTTGAATCTACCACCTCCAGCATATGAGGCCAGTGCCCCACTCCTTTGAGCCACAGGTGCTGCCCTGTGGTTTTTGTTTGTTTGTTTTTTTTAAACAAAACTGTTCTCTGAACTTTCCTATCATTTTGTGAGATTGTTTAGTAACAGAATCATGATTTTTAATTAAACAGAAACTAGTCACTTAATTAGTTAGCTGCTTGTCAAAGGCAGGCAGAAGTTATATCAACCATCTCCAGCAAGAAACTATTTCACAGACAACCATAATCAGCAAAAGCAAATTTACATATTAGAGGCTGAAGACAATGAGGCCCAGACAAGCTGCTCTACTGAAAACACAGAGGCTTATCCTGTCCCAGGGCTCCCTGCTGGAGACCTCTGCAGCCTGCTGGTTCCAGCTCCCTGCTTGCACCTTAGCGGACACCTGGCAGCCTGGATGCTGCTGGTTGAATGGGCAGTGTCTGCACTTACTCCTGCCGCTCTTGGGGCAGGTGTGTACAGAGGTTTCAGCAGATCCTACACAGCCCCATGACTAGAGGTTTGTGCGCCTACAGCCCAGAGCTCCAGCATGCTGGCTACTCTCCCATCAGCGTACGGAGAACGTAGCACGGCACCGAGGCGCCCTTCAGTTTATGTGGATGGTGGGGGGAGTCCAACAGCACGGGCAGGGAATCCTCCAATCTCAGCTTTGTGGAAAACACAAAGCAATGGTCTTCCACGTTTACTAGATTTGATCTAATTCTATTATCTCAGCTTCACAACTGGCCGGGTTTGCCAGTGCTCTTACAGTGGGAGTGACGGTCCGCGATTACTGCTCCCAGAAAAAAAATGCCCTCGTAAGAGCGCAGTTAGTCTCCCCAGCCAAGATCGCGACGCATCATGTCCACAGTATTTACATCCTCACTGAGACGCCTTCCCCTTGAACCCACCGTCCACCCACACCCAGAGGTGTGTGTTCACTCACTTGCTCTCTGGAGCAGAATCCGGCGGGTTGTAAGTAAACAGCTAAAGTGTTTTCCTGGGACCTGCAGAGAGTACAGTCAGTTCAGTTCCAGGGATGTAAAGGGGGTGCCTAAGTTCTTTGTTAGTTTTGTTTGTGTTTGTTTAATGGTCCAACTAAATCATTTAGTTCACTCTTCTTCCTCACAACACACACACAAATGCACAGATCTGACATGAACTTGAACCTTGCCCTCCTTCACTCATGGAGTCCCCAATCCCATCTTATCCCCATGGAGTTAAATGAAGCAATAAGTTGCCAATCCCACCATTTATATTATTTGTTGATACTATGGAAAAATGGACGTCTCTCAGGCCAAGGACAGACGCCACTTCACCAAGCCACACTTACTCTTTTTGGGTTTACTTATGCAGGATATGGTACCTGTGGCACAAAGTTTCTGGCACGGATAAAATGAGTTAGTGTATTGAAAGCGAATAGTAGTGGCTAAATTTATGGTATGAATGTACGGGCTATTTACTCTCCCCCAAAGAAAAAACGAACAAACAAAAACACAACCTTACCATGTTATAATTAACAAAAATGGTTTAAAAATACAATTTAAATAATTTTATTTGAATGATGTGTGGGTAACCCGTTTCATTTTTGGCAAAGGTTTTGTGACTGATGGTGTCTCTGTAGCATCGGTGGGCGGTTTCGCTCACCCTTATGAGTTTAGGAGCTCACCAGAGGGGTTTCTTGACACACTCTGAACCAAGCGGATCTCTGGGAATGTTCTTCTGGCTTTTAACTCACAGGCAGCAGAGCCGCACACATGATTTTGGGACACTCCCAAGTCACCCGTTGCCTTAGTTTAAGCTAGGCGAAAGGAGCACAAGGCCCCGTGTGGGATGACTCTCTTCTAGAATGATTCCTTTGTCCACTTGGATCAGAGCCATTTTTGCATTTCATTTGAATTTGGAAATTATTCTTGCTGAATCTAATGCTTCACAAAACTTCCATGCTAATACAAGCTGCTCCGAGCAGCGAGAGGGCCAGATAATGTCCATTAGATGGAACGTAATGGTAACATTAGCCTAATAAGAACACTTTGGACTGCTAGTCTCTTAAAAATGCTCAGATTGCATTGTTACCAATCTGTCAGCATTTCCCCTAATAGACGGAGAGAATCAAAGTGCGGCAGACATGTGTGTTTTTAATAACTCTATTTTAATAACTGAGATGCCTCTCAGCGCATCTCTTCATTGTTATGGACGTGTGGGCTTAGCTCGGCAGGCAAACGACACAGGTCAAGCTGGGAGGGTAAGACATGCACTGTGGGGGCAGCTCAGTGGAGAGGCTGGGGCCGAGGGGCTGCCCTGGGGCTGGGGCCCTTCTGTGGGGTGGGAGAGGCTGGGTGCATCTGTTTAGGCCAGGAGTCTTAGTACCCTCAGGGTCTGTGTACCTTACGGGTGGGGATCCCCCAGGCCAGGATGAGGAATCCGGCAGGCTTGTGTCAGAAGCACCTGCAGGCCCCAGGGAGGGCAGGGCTCTACCCAGAGGAGGCCTGGAACATTTGCAGGATCCTTAGCCATAGGAAAACACAACAGAAATGAAAATGCCACAACCATGACTAAGGGGCTGTTAAAGAGGCCCTGAGGACTTACTGCCCAGCTCAGAGGCCTGACCTGAGATGGTTATTCAGAACAGTGGCTGTGGATCTGGGGACCAGGAGGGGCCATGCGCTGCCCCCCAGGCTTTGCCTGAATCTCCTCATTGTGGTCACAGCAGATCCAGGTGGCTGTATGGGGCCTCCTGTTTCACAGATCAGGGAAAGGAGGGGACGAGGCCCATCCTGGAGAAGCCTGAATGTTGGACAGCACCAGCCCCTGTAGTGCTGCCAGGCCAGAAGAAGGCTACTGACCAGCCCTGAGGGGACGGTGGGGCAGCAGGTACACGTAGCGCCCTCCTGGCCTGTTAGCTGTTTTTATCCAGATTATAATTCAGACTACCTAGAGAAATAAAATGAACCATTTCCTTCCAGAATTCCCAGTGCATGAACCTCTTATTATTATGGTCTAATAATATTAATGTCTGATATTATAACAACCAGCAAAAACTGGTAAATA